>JAUTYZ010149008.1:0-11075 GCA_032273725.1 Panulirus interruptus
ATTCATATACTTGAGAGTGATTCCGACGCAAATCAAGATACAGTTTGCCTCCCTCACGATCCACACCACATGCTGCTCTGGTAAAATGTTTGTGATGTCAACTAGGTCCCTCTCACATCGTGACGCTTGCAGTTTATTTCCACTAATTTGGTACTGACCCATCTATCTTGATGTATACATTTCCCAGGATTAAATTTCATAAGCCATTTGTTTACCCACAGCGTCGTCATCTCTGTCTCTCCAATATTTCGCTGGTCCTCTTGCTTCGCTCTTCTTTTATAACTTTATCAACAGAAAACATACGTAGGTAAGAATCTACCTCGTTTTGGCATATCATTTACATCATAAATAATAATGTTCCCAGCACAAAGCCCCAAGGGATCCCACTTGTCTCCCTTACCCAGCTTCAGCAGACGAGATCTCTTGACATTTGTTACATGTTTCCTCCCAGTTAAGTAGCTGTCAATCCATTTGAGCAGCCCTCCTCCGTCCCCACCTTGGATGTTTAGCTTCATGATCAGTAACCCATCCCTTTTCTCTAGGACGTTGCTTACTCGGTCATAAAGATCTAGTAGGTTAGCCGCACAAGATCTTGTGAATCCTTATTATCTCCCACTTAGTAGTTTGTTAGTTAATGTGTGAAATTATCTTTATGTGTGTTAGTGGTGGGAGTTTTACTCTTCTTAGACCCGTTTAAACATTTCATTTCAATGACGATAGTTTTTACATATCTCAGTGGTTTCAAAGAACTGATATCAATATCATTAAATCCATTGACTCAAAAGTTGTAATCTTTTTCCTCCTTGACATTGTCTTCTCATGTGTGTGGGTATCACTTCTTTCCCCCTCTTTTTGCAGCTCAGATCCTTTATTGTGATTCAGATTTTTATTCTATCAACCACCACTGGCCTCTTTTTAGCATCGTAACATTTTTCCTCGAAAGGTTCCCCAAATTAAATTGATCCATAAAGTCCTGACCTTGGGGATTACTGGTTGCATAGGAAACTGGATAGAAGCCTGGTTACATGATAGGAGGCAGAGAGTCGTAATGAATGGAGAATCATCACCGTGGTCACACGTTATTAGTGGGTTTTCCGAGGGATCTGTCCATTGACATACTCAGAACATCTGACCAGGGAAGAGCTGTGTGGCTTCAGGAGAGATAAAGAATTTGTGGATCATGTGTTTGCTTTGATGAATTTATGAGAAATATCTGGAGAGAGTGAATAGTATGTGGCATTTATGATTCTGGAGTAAGTGTATAACGGTTTGACTGAGAGGTTTTGTGGAGGGTGCTAAGAATATATTGGGTACATGGAAAGTTACTAAATACAGTAAGGAGTTTTACCAAGTAGTAAAGTATGTGTACAAGTAGGAAGGGAAGAGGTTGAGTGGTTCTTCGTCAAGGATATGTAATGTCATCGTGGTTATTTAATGTTTTTGGAGCGGGTGGTGAAGCAGGTGAATGAAAGGGTCTTAGAATGATAGGCAGGTCTATGTTATACTACAGGTAGGAAGCGTGGAAAGTGAATCAGTTGCTATTTGTAGATGACATGGTACTGGTGGCAGACTATAGAAGCTGGTGAAAAAGCTTGGCATAGTGTATGAAAGGACAAAATTTAAAGTGAATGTAAACAAAAGTAGGTAGTGGTTAGTAGGCAGCCACCGACCATGGAGGTATATCACTGTACTTCCTGCCTGGGTATCAGAAGGGTTAATGATGGCTGCGTAGTTGGCCAGCACTATATGGTTGTCAAACTGCACTCCTGTGACCCAGGTAGCTGTCTTTTCTTTCTGCCTAACCTACACGTGGACTGCTGGCATTCTGTCCACAAACATACAATCTATCCTTGTCACACATAACATTTGACAACACTTAACTCACACAACTCATTCTTTGTAACTCTAGATTTTCCTGTGGTGAGCGCTAAGCACTAGTCCTACCATTTGGTAAAACGGTAGGAGCAATAAATAAAATTAATAGGTAGGTACATTAGGTAGAATTAGTACATTGGAAAATTAGATAGAAGTGGTTGGTAGGAACATAAAGTAGAAGTCTCTGGAAACACTGCCCTAAAGTTGCCCTCTGCCAGTGGCCTGTTAAGAATGAGGTACTAAAGGCTTAGAAGTGGCACTGGAGTTCACCAAATATGCTCTTTTGCCACAGCCATCCCCTTGAGGGTTCCCAGAGGGCACAGGCATCAGACATGTATATAGATAGATAGAACAAAAGTAAGGTCATGAGGTGCAGTGTGGGATTAGACAGGATGGTTTAAGAGTGTGAATGGGGAGGACCTACAGGAAGTGGAGTGCTTCAGGCACCTGGGAGTGGACATGGCAGAAGATGGAACAAAGGAAGCTGAAGCAAGTCATAGGAAGGTATAGGTGCTATCTTGTGTACATTGATTAATAGGTAGAAGGACAGGTCAGTGTCTGTTAGGACAAAACTGGATACGTCTGAAGGTACAATAGTCCTGACAGTGTTGTACAGATGAGATTTCTTGGGCCGTAAATGCAAAAGAATGTAAGAGGGTGGACATATTATAAATGAAATGCCCAAGGACAATATGTGGTGTGAGGCAGATTGATCATGTGGGGAATGACTGTATAAGAGAAAGGTGCAGTAGTAAATGCAGACTGATTGAGAAAGATGACCAGGGTGTGCTACAATGTTTTGGACACATGAAGAAGATGAGCAAAGAAAGACTAAAGGATCTATGTCAAAGGTGAAGGGGAAGACTGAGAAGGAGATGGAACGATGGAGTAAGAAAATGTCTTTTAGGCATTAAGGCCTGAACATGGGATAGAATGATTTGATGTGGTATGTGGGGGGCAATGTACTATCAATGGGCTGAATAATACCATGTGAAGCAGTCAGGGTAAACCATAGAATGGTCTGTGGATGGTGGACTCGGGGTTTTGGTAAACTATACATGACAAAGTGGATACTTACATAGTTCATAAGTTTGTAATGCTACCTTGCTAAGAAGGAAGAAGTAATTGTGTTTACATAAAGAAAAATCTTTTCTAGTAATTGCCTACTCTTGTTAATGACACTTATTATCTTGTACTCTAGGGCTATTTCCCCGAACATCTTTCTTAAAGACATGCACAATATTTGCTCTATTCCACCCCCTTAATGTATATTCCTTTTCTGGTGATTTTCTACATTTCTCTAATGGTCCTTCGTACTCCTTAAAAAATGTAGGAACCATGAAATACATAAGACAAATTTGAGCTGAGTTGCTATGTGCAGGGTAATGATTGAAAAGTATCAATGAGTGGATGTGGTAGATATCCTGAGGTTAATTTAAATATAATCGTTTAAAAAAGGCAACTCAGTGTCTGCAAGTTAACCCACGTCTTATGCCAAATTTGGTTTAGAGCATTACTGTTGAACTATGACCCTAATAATCATATAAATATGAGAAAAATTAAGACTTTCAAATAAAACTGAATGACTTTTCATCTAAACCACATCTATATGTTGTCCAAATGGATCTTTCATGATTTTAAGGTCAATATTCACAATAGACTCTGTGGTAAGAATGCCATGACAATTCTCAGAAAAAAACAATAGCCAAATAGTTAGTTCTTAATGTAGGTTTACTATGAGCTACATACAATAGTGGTACAGAAGGTCCTTGGAGGTCCAAAGGGATGCTCCTCTTAAAAAAAACTGATATCTAAATGCTCTGCTTCACTTAATTCTGAGTCTTAAAAAGTACATTCAAGCTTTCTAAAATACTTTTTTCTGTAATGATATTTATAAATATTTGTATTTTCATTTGCTTGACAGGCAACTTTTAAAGTCTGTTGGTTATGCTTAAATGTAACTACTGGGGAGAAGTCATCAACATCTTTGTCAGTAATTAGAATAAGAGCATGATAAGGGTACAAGAATGAAAATCATGTCTATTTCATTACACAGGACTCAGGAAAACCATCTATTTCATAAAAAAAAGATATAGGATGGCATTTCATCTACTCTACAGCTTATATGGAGCAGACTGAATGCAAAGTCTTGCAAGCTGCAAACTTCCCACACCTCAGGTCAAACACACCTATAGTAAGGGATACTTGTAATACATGCATCAGGTTCCTGACTCCTTGGTACTCATCACAAATGTGTACTGTACAAGAGTAACAGTAGCAAGGACCAAAAAGCATTAAAAATACAGGAATTTCTTCAGTTATTTAATATATATAAACAGTGCTAGAATAATAAATAGTAATAAATTACTAATGATATATTGGTGTAAAACATTATTCATCTAAATGCTTCTGTGTGGCAAAATACCTGGTTTCATCTTTGGTGAAAAAATATAATCTGTATTCTTCCTGCATAATTACATTCAAAACTTATACCATCTCAGATCAAACAAGATGCATTATATCACTTTCCTTTAGTTTGCACACCTTTTCACAATGAAAAATAACATTAATGAAATATCTTATGTTATCACTTTTTAAGACACACAAAGGCAATGGTATAAACAAAATAACCTTTCAAATCTATCACCAAAGCAAATAAACACAAAATCTAACCAAAGCAAAGTAATGCTCAGAAATACATTCATAGGGTCATTCTTAACTTTTTACTGCTTCAAGTTGGATTCCACTGACACAGACAGATACATGAAAATACCAGCAGACTCACAAGTATGAAAGCATTCACTGTCATATTAGGGGTACAAATACAATTATATTCACCTGTTGTATATTCATATATCTTTTTATCACAAAAAATTCCTCGACTTAAGTATTTACATAAAAAAGGCATTAGTGTAGCTCTTCTTTTAATGCAGTTTCTTAGGCTACCACAAAAATATACCATTTATGAGGATGTCACAGCACAATCCTCTTAAAGTATATATTACATATTTCATTATAATCTTAAAATGTACTTTGCAGATACGAAATATCAGGCTTCATGTACTTATTGGGAAATAGAAATACATACTTTTTTTCCTTCTAAGGCCTACTGAGGCCATTTTCCAGCTATCTTTGCTTCTTGTTAACTTACAAAACATAAGCATTGTCATCTCTTAAGAATTATAATTTTACAGTCACAGTATTAATTTTGAAATGCAAATGATTATTCATAAATGACTCAAAATAAAGAATGAAATACATAAGAATATCTATATTTTGGACTATTTTCAGGCCATATCGAAATTCAGCCTACATAGCAATATTATGGCTATTCTTCATGTTTTTCCGACCTGAATTTTAAATTATGCAAAAAAATTAGATTCATTCAGACTTTTGCAGACCCATATGAATCCTGTCATAAGGAATCTTTTTGATTAATATAACTACTGCACTAAGAGAAACCAATTTACTTACACAAAAGTCCCCATACTGATTGCACTCAAAAGAATATCTGCACTTGGGCAAATTTATCTTTGGTAGGTTTATACTTTTTTACAGCTGCCAGAAACCTGTGTCAACAGTGCCCTCACTGATGTGAATACTAAGCTCATACAGTTGAAATTTGAAAGTTATGGTTCTAAGTAATTACGTTTATTATCATAATGTAATCAGCCACCACAGTAAAAATTTCAGAAATACCAATCTCTGTGCCTAAACTTATAAATACCTTAACTAAGCTTGAAATCAAGAGAAGAGAATGCACTTTTCTTACTAAATGCAGAAAGTAGTCATACAGATTATACAGGAAATATAGAGAATAAATATATAAAATATAAAACCATAAAAAAATTACAGTGGAAGGAATTCAGTGTTGTCAAAGGAAAAATACCTAAATATGGGCTCCTTATTACATTAATGGTTCTTACTTTGGCCAAATTCACTTTACAATCCTTTAGAGGCTTAAGCATACTGAAAGGTCACTCAGTAGAAAAAGTGGTACACAAGTGCATTCCATTGGTGTTAATGCAGGGAATAAGCAGAACCTAATGGTTGGTAAAAAAAAATATCCCTATCAGAGGTAAACTTATATCAAAGTTGAAGCCCTCTCAGGGACCAAAGTTTATGATCAATCGCAAATGGGGATCCACATATATATGGAAAGAACACACCCTAGTGAAGGTCTTTGACTGGTTATCAAATTAAGCATACTCAATAAAAATGGAAAGGGATCAGGTTGCAAAATGCAAATGGAGTGATCAAAAAAGATTTTTTTCCATGTTAAAAGTAAAGAAACTGCATCCTTTAATAGGAGCAACTGTTGCTCTGTAACTGACCCCTAAAACATACATCTCTCTCAAAACCTCTACACTTAAGAGAATTCAATATTTTCAACCCATACTTCTCATTTTGTTTGGAATGTATTTGTGAGCTATGACTTTCTATGAATGACTTGCCTGGGTTTAATAATCAATTACATATTCCCAGGATCACATGCAAAATCAGTAGCAAGGAAGCAGCGGACTCCTCTGGAGTGAAAAGTTCCTTGACAAGATTGTACAATACCCCTTTCTGCCCAATGACGATGATACAACCTCGCCAAAGGTGACTTTCCACTTGTGGCATATCTACATGCATGTGGAATCCAGTAACCTCCCTGGCTTTATACATTGTCATACACCACAAAAACTTACAAATGTTGATGTTTTCTGTTTTCTTTGGTTTTTTCTCACTCTGTCTACTACTTTCCATATTCAAATAGGTTATATCACCTGCTGAAAGGAAGCTCAATTCTTTTAATGTTCATTATTGCTTTAAACACAAGTAGATGGCAAGTGCATAAACTGTGCAACAGACCAGCAAAAAGAAGTTCTGAAAAAGTGTTTCAAAAACTGCAGCTGGGTCTTTGGCACTAGACTGTGGAGACATGATGAGCAAAGTATTCCCTGCTAAGAATGCAGAAACAGTATTAATAGGTCTTCAAAGGACTACACCTTGTACTGCTCCCATTCAATTGACTACTTTAACATATAATGCATCAATAAGTCACTCAGAGCACCAAACAATAACAAAAGTTTCTTCCTTATTATGGCAGCTGATAATGACCTCATTAGCCTGGTAGGTATCTGTAACACCTCTGCACAAAAAAATCTATAAATTTTGCCATTCAAAGAAAGAAGTTCTATCCCAGTTTCAAAGCATGGTGTCACAGAGTATAATACTCTCTAGATACTTTTCATGTGCATCTCTGCACATCACACCACTACAAGATAGATTTCCAATTACTTTTAGAATATTTTCTACAAAATTCATGTGATTGTGACAAAAACACAGAAATTTCTTTTCTGAAAACATCATTATAATTGAAATTTTTTGCATTTTACATTAAGAATGTGATGTTTCAATTTTGCAAACATAGTCTGAAGTCTAAATCAATTGGCATCCAGAAGAAATTTGTATTTCTGAGGTCTGTATCCCTTAACCTTTACTACTGTTACACATTCTGATCACCAACTTTAATGAAAATTTCAAGTGATGGTTTTCTTGCCTACCTTCATTTTTCACCAATTAGGACCTTTAGAACCTTCAGCCCATTTATACCTGAAAAATATAAATATTACAATTAATTTTTTTTTGAGATTAATCAACAAATTCGAAAGTATTCCATCAAACACATTTTCATACGGTATGTAGACACTGAAGAAATATATGAAACTGGTCTAAAAGTTTCTAAGAAGAAGAGATAGTGATGTATTTTTTCCCATAATGCTGGTATGTCCATCTAACCTAATTTTGGCATGATGAGTTAAGAAAATAATGATAGCAAGGTTATCTTTTATGGGAGTCGAAATAGCACAGGCAATTACAAGCACCCAATCCTGACCATCTTGACTAAAAGGAAAATTTAAGTGAGAAAAAGAACATAGAAGAAATTCATTTGAGCTCCTTAGGTGTTTGTAGAACTGGCTCTTAAAGGTGGGAAAGTTATGGGATGAGGCAAAGACAAAAGATGATTCCACAGCTTTGCTGCTCAAGGAAAGAAGCAACCCTTGTGTGGCTGGCCTTCACATAAAAACTATGGGGAGCAACAGCCAGTAACATCCTGCAAGTCCAAGCCTTAGTAACTGGGACACTGAAGAAAGTTCATGGGAGCACATGATGAAATATAATACCTGTAGAACAGAAAGAGGACAGCAGTGCCATGGCAAATGGAAAAGAATGGTTGAAAAGAGATGATAGCTGCAGAGATAGTGAAGTGAAAGGCTTTTGATTCCATTCATACTGAAAAAACAGAAAAAGAAGAGCCACCCCAGATATGTGAGCAGTACTCCATGCTAGGACAAATAAAACCCCTGTAGATATGGAATAACTGCTCACAATAAAATATATTTTAGAACCTATACAACATCTCCAGCTTTTAAGAAGCAGATTTTGTGATGTTTATTATGTGAGATTTCCTGGATAGAGTGGAGGATACAGCTATGCCCAGCAAGGTTATGTTACAGCACGGATGAATTGTAGTCTTTTGAAATTTAACAGTTGGAAGAGACAGATATAAATTTAGAAAGAGATATAGGTAGAAATTACATTTTTGCACTGTTAGGTTTAACCAGGTTACCGCTTCCCCATTCAGAGATGCTGCACAAGTCCAAATGAAGAGAGGGGACATGTTCAATGCAAAAAAAAGAATGAGTATTTAAGTCAGGAAGGAAAGGAAAGCAAGTTAAGGTATGTTGAGTAGAAACATCTGTGTAAGAATGAATAAGATCACTGGTTTAAGAAAAATCATTTAAGGAGAGAAGAACGAGGGAATGCAATGGGACAGAACCCAGGAGACACCACTGTTGACAGGATAAGAGGGAAAACTCACTACATCAATGACTACCATTATGGAATGACCAGAAAGGAAGGTATTTGTTAGAGAACAGAGAGAAGAAAACCCAAAGGAATGAAATAGAATAGAGAAAGGCAGAAAACCTAAAGGAAAGATATACAGAAGGCAAAGACCTATTACAGCCTGTCACATGCTCTGTAGGTGTAGAAAACCAGGAAAAAAGATTCAACACAATCCAAAATATTTATCTATCACGCATGAACTCCAATCCCAATTCCATATCGTGGATCAGGTACATACAGCCACTGAAATCTCTCAGATTAATAAAGCCTCTGAAATCACTCAGGTATATAGCCTCTAAACTCACTAATCATATCATCAGCCTATGCCCAGTATGTTTAAGTGAAAAATGGACATCCACATATATGAAAATGTTTCTTGTTTTTTCCCTTTGCACACTCAGTTGATTCATAATACATCAATACATAAAATGTTTCCACTGCATCTGATCCCCAGTCACTCATCTAGTATTTTCAATTGAAATATCCCTCACCCTTATCAATTCTCCAACTAATTCTATCCTCATCTTTTGCATTCTGTCTCTTCTCATTGTGCCTTCTACAGTACTACTATACATCCTCTTGACTAAATTATCATCTACTACACGCTCTACTTGGTATTACCATCCTAAAAGACTTTCAACCATTTGCTGCTCTCCTTACACTATATACCTTTCTTACATCTTCATTATAGCTATCCTCCTCATTCCAACTTTCCTATGCACGATATCCATCTCTACTCCTCTTAACCTATCCTGACCTTATATAAACTTGGGTTTAAGATACATACTTCAGAGATAAAATATGTACTCCTTCATGCAAACTTCTTTCACACTCTATGCTTAAATCTTTTCTATTCACCAGAGCTTTCAGTGATCCTCCATTTCATTTTTGCATAACTCTATTTTCAACCATGGATTCCCACTACCATATTTATTGAATTTTACTCCTAAATATCTAAATATCCATAAATTCCAGTTCTTCACCACACAAGCTGATGGTACACTGTGATCTCCCAACCCTTTCAAAAATCAGGATCTTACTTATATTTGCAGTCACTTACTTTCATTAACATTCACTTTCAGCATTCTCTTTCTTCATACATAATCATAATGGCCAACCATGCTATCGGTTCTTCCTCTGATTTAGTTAACTACAGTACATCAGCTGTATACAGCAAATGAGGTGACTTCCAATATGTTTCTCCAAGATCACTGTTTTTTTCATAACTGTTCGCTGTTTCCCGCATTAGCAAGGTAGCACCAGGAACAGACGAAGAAAGACCTCATTCACTCAAATCAACTCTCAGGCTGTCATGTACTATGCACAAAAACCAGAGCCTCCTATCCATAACCAGGCCCTAAAGACCTTTTCATGATTTCCTGACCACTTAATATGCCCTGGTCCAGCCAACTGACACCATCAACCCTTGTATTCTTCATTGTTCCAATTCATTCTATTCCATGCATGCCTCACATTCTCCTGCATGCTCAGGTCCTGATCACTAAAATCATCTTTCATTGCATCCTTCCAACTCTCCCTTGGTTCCCCACTTTTCTTTGTTCCCTACACTTCCAAATGTATAGGGCCCTTTTAGTCATCCTCTCTATGTCTAAACCATCTCAGCACACCTTCAGCTCACTGACACATAATCCTCTGACTATCCAAACTTCTGTCTTGCCCTATCATTTCTTATTTGAATAACCCTTCTCACACCACATTTTGTCTTCAAACTTTATATTTCCAACACCTCCAACATTTTCTGCACTCTTTTATCTCAGGCCCATGCATCACATCCATTAAACATTGTTAGGGATCCTATACCATCAAACATAATCATCTCTGCCCTCACAGAACTCTCTCTCCAAACATTCCTCAATGATTAAATATTACACTGAAATCCCCCCATCTCTTTCTCATCTCATATGATGGCCTGTCCACAAAAACATTAAACAACTGTGGTGATATTACACCTCTATTCAAAACCATTCATTCATATCATCACTAACTCTCACTTATAATTTTTTTCCATTGTAAAAGATCTAAACAGAATTCAACCATCTTCCAAGCACACCATATGGAATCAGAACTTCATAAATGGTGTTTATAAGTAGTAGTTGGTAGGCAGCCAACGAACATGGAGGTATATTACCAGTACTACCCGCCTGAGTATCAGGAGGGTTAGTGACATCTGCTTAGTGAGCAAGCACTTTAGTGGTTGTCAAGTTGCACTCCTCTGACCTAGGTAGCTGTCTTTTCTTTCTGCCTCACTAACATGTGGATTACTGGCATTCTGTCCACAGACATAC
>JAUTYZ010149451.1:0-10429 GCA_032273725.1 Panulirus interruptus
AGAATGGGATCTTCCTTTTTAACTAGTTCTGGAACCAAAATTAGTACCAGTAAAAAATCCAAGCTATTTGGAGCATTACTATAGAAGTGACAACAAACAGAGGGATCATGAAGAAATTTCATTGAAATCAGTCAGTATTTAGGGGTCCCGCAAATTTGCATGATTTATTGACACAAACTGTGAAGGCATTTCTTAGGAAAAGCGAGGGAGCTTCATGTTAACAAAATGGATACTTTATTGAATACAATGCTAGTATCCTCTCCATAATGTGAACCAGTATCTGCAATTATGAAGAAATGCAGAAATGGTATACAACAAAGAAAATTAGAAAGTTTTGAAGTTAATAATCGTCAATGATTCTTACCATATATCCATCTTTCTCTTTATGAAGTCCAATTTGTTTGTTGAGTAAGCAACTACTTTCAGAAGGAATTGCTTTTGTTTTTTATCTTTTGTGAGGGAGTCATTAAACTTCTTGACCAGAGCAAATCTTGCTCTGCCCTGTCACTGATAATGCTGACACTCTCTTCATCCCCTCATGGTATGATAGATCTTCATCCAGTTTGGTGGGAACAAAACTTTTGTTTTTTAGGTGAAACTGCTGGAAAGTAATATCTTCTGGAAGTGAACTAGTTTCCTTCCACACGCTTCAACTCCTTACGTGATGGTGGTTCCTTCAAACTTACCACCACATCCTTCACACTAACAAAGACTTGGGAATCAAAGAATGCCAGTCCGATCAGTGGTTCCGAAAAATACCACAAGTGTCTCTTCATTATTGTTTGAGCAGCTTTGACAACAGCCTTCTCTACTTTTTCAAATATTTTTAATGCTTGAAATAACTCAAGGTCATTCCTTGGAGTCTCTTTTGCATTTGGGAAAGTGTTTATGGCTTAATATAGTGTACATGAGAGAAACGAAGAGGCAGATGCTCGTAATACTTTTGAAGCTCTCCTGGCATTAGCTTAAATTGGTGTTGAAAGATGATCTTTATTAAGTAGAGCACCGTCACCATCCATCAAGCATTACAAAGGGCTCCTGGGGCTTAAATCTTAAACATTTGACATGTCACCTTTGTCCAAAAAGCAAAGAATGAGCTGAAGTAATTCATGATAATCTGTTTCCTTCTATATCTGTGGTAGGTCATTACAGTGAAGTCCCAGCAATGTTAGAATTTTTGTATATAAGTAGAAATTTTGTGTATAAGTAGGTTGGGTCTACTAAATGTCCTATATAAGCTCTGAAAACATCATCCATCATGAACTTGGGTAATTTACATGGTATTTGCAGTCAAGCACAACAATCAGTCTCTCCCCAACATTTTCTCAATATGCACACTAGGACTGATGTGTAGTCCAGTATTTGAAACTGTCAAAAGAGTCCTACAGCACTGTCCTCAAGTTAGTGATTTTTAGCAGATCTGACAGTTGCTCTGGTCATGTCCTTTACTTTTGGGATTAAAGAGAGCTTTTCTTCACCTTTACCAGACACTGTGATGGCCATTCATTCAATCTTTCCCTTCCCAGTCGCAATTTTGGGTAAGAATTTGTGTCCATTACGAGGGACATTGTTAAATTGTAAAAAAGAGAAAAAGATGATAATTCTAATATTAATTTTTGTGACGCACTTAAGTTCCACTCTAAATCCTTGTAGAGAATCA
This sequence comes from Panulirus interruptus, assembly GCA_032273725.1. Taxonomy (NCBI): domain Eukaryota; kingdom Metazoa; phylum Arthropoda; class Malacostraca; order Decapoda; family Palinuridae; genus Panulirus; species Panulirus interruptus. The sequence goes on from JAUTYZ010149451.1 coordinate 1,661, forward strand.
TTTCCTCCTTTAATTTTGTACTGACAATTCACTACATGCAGCTTTAAGGTTCAACGTATTTAATATAATAATTCCAGAATTTAATGAAATGGAAGTATGATGTAAACTACAATTTATATGCAGAGTTTAAAAGCCTCAGTACTGTTATAAGAATTTTCTTGCTGCAAAGGAATATGCAGACAAATATTTATACCCTCTAGCCTAGCAGTGAAGCCATGCTGGCTGGAAGATTTTCACAATCGTTTTGTGGATGTGGAAATGGGAGAGGGACCCACCGTGCACAAGGAATGAAGCTTAAACTTTACAAGGCAGAGAACTGGAGAGATGTGAAGTTTCTGGAATGAGTTTGGTACCTCGGTTATGACATCATAAGGACGCATGGCAAGTGGGTGGGTTGGGGGTGAGGAGAAGTGTATATAACATCAACCAGGTGGCACCTTACAACAATGACTTTGCCTTGTTGAAGGTGCAGATGAACTCCTGATCACAATAAGTAAACACTTTACAGGAATGCTGCCCCCAGAGTTTTAAACATTTGGCACCAAATGAATCCATTAGGCCCATAAATCAATAATGGTGTGCATTCCCTAACAGTTCAGGCATCCAATAATATTAGACATAAAACATTAGTTACTTAGTTAAGGTGTGTTTATAACATAAATACAGTTCTAGCAAAAGTAATAAATTTCCGTTATTTTCCAACAGAGGTTTCACATGACCCTGTAACACAATAAAAGAAAACCTAAACTACCTTTGTTTGTTAGATTACTTGTTAGGAGTCATTGTAAAAATATCTTGCATATTTGCAAAGGAAGTTTACCACAATATTATGACATTTGTAAAATATATAGTATAATGTCTTTTTTTTTTTGGTTAAATTAGGCACTAGCAAGTATAGGCATGTTCTAGAGATATGCAAGAAAACAAATATTAGATATTCCAAACAATGGAGTCTTTCTTGAACATACATGCACAACTGGATTGTGGCCACGTAGAAGAAAAGCGTCAACTTGCGAGACCCCTAGGTATGAACTAAGCGGGCTGAAACTTATTCACATATAGGCTTTGAACATGGGCAACAAAGTGGAAGAACAATATTTAAACTTTCATTTTTCATAATTGATTTGTAACACCCTAATTATCACACATTACACACACACACAGTATGGTTAGTATCACTGACCACGATTCATGCACAGGTCTGCTCGGACTTGAATCCTGGGCATGGAAGTCAGCCCACAGTCAATCTTCCTGTTCTTCCTCCGCTCAGGGTTTGGACAATAATGGGTACATGGCTTAGGTGGTGTTTGTTTGTGTGTATACACATAACAGTAAAGCCACAGTACATGGACAATGGCAACACAAGTGTAAAACTGTCTCTGTGACATACAAAGATAGTATTCACACCCATACAAGGGTTACTGGATTCCATCTACATTTAGGTACACTGGAGAGAGTTCACTACTGTATAACCAATGGATGAAAACGAAGTACAGTCTCATAAAAGAACTTCCCACTCCCCATATCATGCCCTCTAACACTTCATTAACTCACCAACCAAATCAACAAAAAGTACACATCACAAAGACTTAGAAAGATTTGTAAGCCAAACTTCTCCCCACAAATTGCAGACCTCAAAAAACAAAGAGACATGCTCAGACAAAACCACTTGCCATCAGCTGGGACCTTGGAGCAGATTCAAACTCTAAACAATACCATCACAAGTCTGATAACTGGAAAACAAAGAGCAAACTGGCACATTTTTCCAGACATTAACGACCACAAAACCAACTCTGGAGAACACTAAAGAATATTCATATTCCTTACCACTACTCTGCCCCCAACATGAAGCACCTCTAACTCAGAACACTGCTCTCAAGAGCACACAAACAGTCTTGAAGTGTTTCTTAAAAATTAGCCACAAACCAACCATACCATTTAATAGAACAACCATTAAAAACTACACAACCTCCACCTAAAACTTCCAATCATTCATCCTTCACACCTACTCAAGACCTGAAGCTGGTGTGCAAATTTCCAAACAAAATACTTCAGCCCAGGTCCAGTCCAAGTAGTCACATCATATCTTGAACTGCTCCTGGCTACACAACGAATTCTCAAACATCTGGAAACTTGCCAAAATAGTACCCATGAAATCCTCCAAGGCCTCTTAACACCTCCATCTATTACGTTTTATCACTAATGATGTTGATTTCCAAAGTCATGGAAAAACAAATCCACAACAGAAGCAAGCATACGTCTTTAGACCCAAGCACTCCACTTCACTAGTACATTCCTCATGGACATTACACAACACCTGGCTTCAACCAATCACGACTGGCCTGTACAGTTTTAGTGGCAAAAGATAACTAAGCATTCATTACTGCCCCCTGATACAACCTTACAAATAATATCCTTAACACCATATTACACAACAATGCCATTTTTTTTAGTCCACTTTATAGCAGGCTGCTAAGCTGGAGACACTCACAAAGGCTTTACCTCCCAAATCCTTAAGCTCTGAAATGGATTTATCCAAGTAGCAGTTGTATTTCCAATCCTCTTTTAAACCTCTTCCCACATGACCTTCCACCACGTCCCGTAGAGCTCGGAGTGAAGGTCCTCGTTGCAGATGACTTCACAGCCACTCCCACTCAACAGAACTCATTAGGCATCATATAAGGCACAGGAAATTCACTCCCCACATCACAAACGGTGCCACATGGCCATAAACAAACGAAACACTAAACACTTAACTGTTACCAGATTTTGAAAAGAGAAAGAATGTCTTAGTATCAGCAACAAATAGTATTTCCATTCCAACTTAAACTGCACCTCATTTTCTTGGTCACCCATCCTGCCAAAAGCAAGAATAAGAGCTGCAATCATTGCCAAACAAAGCACTTGGTGGAACAATCACCGGCGGCCGACCAATTACAAACATTCAACACCTGCACAGTGAATAAAAGCTACTTCCAATGCATCTCGACTCGGTATGCTTTGCAACAGCCCTGGACCCTTTTCATCCAAACCATTCAATAACCAATCACCAACCCCAAGGTAGTAATACAAGGATTACCCTTGCTTCACACGTAAGAGACCTCAACTCACAGATCATCCTTCCCCAACAAACACAACATAGAGAAAACCTATACACTTCAAAATCATTCCCCTCACGACGTACCAGGAAGCCTCACCCCAGCACACCTACACCCAGTTGAAACCACTCCTCAGGTATATACGCGTTATCCTTTTTTTCATCCGTGCCTTGGGCACCACTTATCACTCCAACATTGCAAACACCGACTCATCATATCACAAGATCCCACATGCCCAAGATGCAGCTGCGCCTTCCCCACATACCACCACACCGTATGTGCTGTGGTCCTGCCTGGTAGCAGAGACAGGTGGATTCCTTTGAAGTGTTAAGTTTTTGACGGGATTTTTCTCAAGTCATTCGGCGATGATAAAGCCTCGCCAAAGCAACACTTCACTCATGTTGTAACCTCAAGCAGGCGGAGTCCGGTAATACGCACATAGAACATTTGATATTACCGCATGGGAGGCTGATTAAGAAGCTGGATCACCAAGGAGGAATAAGGGGGAAACTCCGATGAATAGATTATCTCTTGTGAAAGGTAACAGAGGACACATGTTAGCGGAGCCTTTTCCAAATGGTTGGAAGTGACCAGCGGAGTACCACAGGGTTCATTTCTAGGAGCTTTACTCTTCTTGATATATGTAAATGACTTGCCTGACGGTATGGACTCCTACTTGAATATGTCTTTAAGATGATGCAAAAGTCATGAAGGAAGTGAAAACCAAGAAGTGCATCAGCTTACTCGTGGACCTAAACAAACTCAAAAGTTGGTCTGAAGCATGTTTAATGAAATTCAACCCGAGCAGATGTAAAGTAATGAGGATGAGACAAAGCGAAAGAAGCCCTCAATATGATTATCATCTAGTAGGAAAACTTGAGGATTTTGTGTGTGAGGAAGACGGGAGTTGACGCCGTCCTCAACCTGTCGCCTGAGTTATTAGAAGAATAGTTAAGTAGACAAACTGTCTACTGGCAAATAATAATAGCTTTCGAAGTATATCGTAAGGAAATAATTAGCAAATTATTCATACCCTACATAAGGCCAAAACCATAAAGTGCTTCTCGGGTTTGGTCACTGCACTTCAACTAGCGCAAAGGACCAACAGAGAAAGTCCAGAATAGAACAAAGTTGGTTCTAGAATTAAGAGAGCAAAGTTTCAGGGAGTGGATGGAGGCCTTGAAAGAGAGGAGAATGAGGGGTGAACTGATGACAACAGTAAAGTTATTACAGATTGCTGACGTGGACAGTGAACAGTTCTTTCGTGAAATGTAGGTATATAGCAACCAAAGGACAACATGAAATTAAATAAGAAACTTAGAAAAGGGTTTCAGAAATATTTTCATGGTAAAAGAGTGGTGCAGGAATAAAGGATAGATTATCTCATTGTAAAGGAAGAGAGGACGCATGTCAGAAGAGCTTTCTCCAAATGGCCAAATGGGTCGAGGAGATAAGCGGAGTGCCACAGGGTTCTGTTCTGGGACCTTTACTTGTTCTTAATCTATTTAATGACTTACCTGAAAGTATGGACTCGCCTGAATATGCTTGCAGATGATGCAAAAGTAATGCGGAAGTGAAAAGCGTGGATTTCATCAGTATACAATGGGACATAGACTCCACGAAGTTAGTCTGATACATAGTTGATGAAATTCAACCCAAGCAAATACAAAGTAATGAGGATGGGACAGAGTGAAAGATCTCAATGTGATACCAATGCATGAGCATTATTCCATCCTTGGGCGAATAAAACCAATGGAAATGTGATATAGTGTTCACGAGAAAAATAATTAATTACGTCCACTAAACAACACTCACCTTTTGGGAAACAGACTTTATAATGTTGATTATATTGGGTTGTAAGACAGAGTGGAAAACATGGTTATGCCGATCATGTTAATGTTATTATTGCGTACAACTTTGATGTTTTGATATTGAACGGAGGGAAAATCATTCTTAGAAAGAGTTTTAGGGAAAAATTGCGTTTAAGCACCATTAATTTGAAGTGTTATTAAAATGGGTAAGTGGTCAGAGGGGAGTTCATGCAGCTTGCTCCAAGTGGGCCTTGTGTGAACTGTTGGGGTGCACAAGGGAATGCCTGGTGGGGTTGGTTGTTGGAGATGATGGGCTGGAAATCTGTTTAGTTGGTTGTGTAAGCTGAGGATGCTGAAAGCATGCAGTTTATTTATGAGCAGTTTCACTTTTGGGATCTTGTTGGGCGTGTGTTTTGAGCCATGCTGAATAGTAGGTACTGAATTCCTCACAAATGGGTGTTGGTCAGTTTCTGTAGTTGGGGAGAGTATGTAGGGGAGCATATGGTGAGGGGAGGTATATAGGCGTTGATCATGTTGTACTGTTTTCCAGTGCTATTTTCATGGGTTGTATTTCAAGACTGGTGTCGTTGTTTGTGATATGTTTTGTAGTTTGAATGGTGTTTGTGAATGGGATGTTGTGGTGTATATAATGAGTCCTCCTCCTTGTCTTTTTCTTGTCTTAGGGAGAAAGGGCGGATCTGGGTGTGTGTATGTTTTGCTTTTGAAGTAGGTTGAGTACGTACGTGTGTTTGTTTTTTTATGCTATTAGCCTTAAATTGTATGATGTTTAATGTGTTAATGGGCTTTGTAGTGGCAGCGTTAGTTTGTTCAGATGTTGATGTGTGTTTTGTACGGGGATTGTGCGTGTTTGGTTGGGTTCTTTGGATGTTTGTGTCCGGATGGTTGTGGCATGTCCATAGCTCTTAGGCAAACCTTCGCAGAAGGTAGGGATGTGCACTGGAGGTGATACTATCCAAGACGGATGTTGATAATTACGGAGTAGTGTTTTCTGTTGATGGGGAGTTTGACATTGAGGGCAGATGTACTTTAGGTGTCCGGGGATTGCAGTGTGCTAATGTCACCGGCTTGCATCAGCCACTGGGGGATGATAGCCCAGATATCATTCCCCAATAATGAAAAAAAGTGTGAGGATGTGTAGTGCTTGGGTTTGACCCATGGCCTGGCACAGTGGCCAGGAGTCCCTCTGGGGTAGGGAAGGTGGTTGTTGGCACAGGGGTTCCAGGAGGCTCCTGGTGCTGGAGCAGCTGGATGTATAGTCATTGGGAGGTCGTAGTGTCTTCTTGGCTTTCTAATTATCTATCTATCTATATCTATCTATCTATCTATCTATATAATTTATTCTGGACCTACCTTATATTCCTGCCACAGGATCCTCTTCTCTGTGGCTCCCGTAGCGTTGTGGAAGCCTGCCATATCCACTAGGCAGGACCACAGGTCAAGAAGTTTGATGATGATGTTTGTGTCGTTGTTTGTAGTGGAGAGTTGGGTGGTGCCCAGATCAAAGACGAGAGAGCGTAACCCACATGTCTGGAAGGTATAATTTGAAGAGTGGAGTTTAAGACTTGATTAGGAGGGCAGTTGTTTATTCCTTACCATGCCATGAGTGTATATGTTTTGTCAATGTTGTGTTTGTTGGGGGAGGGGATCTGAAGGTATAAGAGCTGAAATGTGAAGCAGGTAAGTTTATTGCCACTCAGGAGTTGGGTGGGAGACGTTTAGTGCTGTTGCAAAGAACTGATAGATTGGAAGTAGTTTTGTTTCATTGTGAAGACTTTGAGTGTTTATGGTTGTTAGGCAGCTGGTGACTGTTCTGAGTGCTCGATTTTCTGTGATTTTCATCCTTGTTATGTTGGCTCTCGACGAGGTGGATGACAAGGCAGTTGAGGCGTAATTTAGGTTGGATTGGGTGAATACTGTTAAATTGTACCAAAGGATTCTTTTTCTTGGCTAAACTCTGGTACCGGTAAGTGTTGTGAGTGAGTTTAGTTTGTCTGTATCTTTTGTGCTGATGTTTGTGGTGTGGGAAGTGAATGTCGTGTGTGTATGACACATGATGCCTAGTATGGTTGGAGTTCTGGTAAGTGAACTGAGTAGTCGATCATTCAGGGAGACAGGAGGGTGCAGGCTGGATTCATGTCCGTTCAGGGTCAAGAGGGTGATGTTGGATTCGTGTGGGGATGCAGGCATTCCATTTTGAATGAGCCAATTTTCCAATTGTATAATGCAGTGTTGCATGTTTGTTGTTGCTTGAATTGTGTCTCTGTGTTGTGATATGATTGTGAGGTCATTCGCACACGAGAGGGCTTTCACGATGTGGTTTGCAGGAGGTGATGGAAGGTCAAGTTAGAAGAGGTTAGGAGATAGAACTGCATGGGTGAAGCCTTTGTGAATGACTCTAACATGACAGCCAGCTATGATGTTGGCTCACCACTTTCTGTCATATTTGTGGAGGATGTTGTCAAGTATTTTTTTTGCGTGAGGATGTTGAATGGGAAAGGTGTTGAGTGCTATATTGATATCTAGTGCGGCAAGTACTGTGTGGGAGCAGGGTTGCGGTTGGTTGAGTCCATTCAGGATGTGTTGTGTGGGGGTTTGTGTGCAGCAGGGTAGTGGAGTGACTGGGCCTAAAGCCGTGCTGCGTGGTGGGAGTGGGATGTTTTGGATGATCCTGTAATTGATCAGTTTTTCAAGGAATTTGGATACTGGTGATAACAATAACACAAGGTGATATGTGGAAAGGGGGTGGGTTGGTTTGAAGGGTTTCAGGATTGATACTGTGCTGGCAAGTTTCCAGATGTTTGTGATTTTGTTGTGTAACCATGAGTGGTTGAAAATATTTGCAAGTACTTGGAGTGCAGTTGGGTTTGATAGGTTGTCAGGACCTACGGTAAGGGATGTTCTTTAGAGATTCAATTGAATTCTGAATGTCATTGGGAGTAAAGGGAAGGGTGAGTAGTTGTTTCGTGGTGGATTTTGCGTAGGTTTTTTCATGGCTGTCTTGTTTAGAGGGTGTGGTTGGTGTGTGGCCTGCTTTTAAGAAGCGTTTCATTAGTATTTTTAATATTCTCTGGGAGCAGGATGTGTCAGAAGTGCCTCATATGTAGGAAGCCAGGATGATGTGGGAGGTGTAGAATTTCTTTATCGTTCGCCGCATTGATGTTTGCTTCCCAATGACTATGTTGGTGATGATGCTGTTGAGATTTTTGGATTTGTTCTGTGATCTCTCCTGGAGATTGGTTATGTTTGAACATGATTATTTGCTTTCTGAAGCCTGCAACTTGCGGGGAAAAGTTTGGGATGTTTGGGATATATTGTTTGCTATGTCCTTTTTTTTTTTCTTGACTTGGTCGGTGATGTTCATGACCCATGAGATATCATGGTCTAGGGAAGGAATATTCAAGATGAAGACTTGGAGCTTGGAGTCTATACATTTTGTGAATGCTGGCCTACAGTGTGTGTAAACAGTTTTGTAGCATTGCGGGTTGGATGGGTTCGGTGAAGCGTTATCAGAATAGGTTATTGGTCAGAGAAGAGTTTGAGTAAAGTGCTGCAGTTGGTCCTTGTGTGAAGTTCTGGTTTGCAAAAGACAAATTCTGGTGAGGTTGGCTGCTGGAGGTGACGGAGTGGGAGTCCGGTTGGCTGGTTTTCTAGGTTGAGAATGTTGAGTGAATGCAAATATTTTATGGTTATTCTTTCTCGGAGATCTTGGGTGATATTGTTGAGCCATGCAGGATGATGGGCGTTGAAGTGTCCAGATAGATAAGTGTAGGTTTTGTCGCTGTGGAGTGTATCTAGGAGGGCAAGTGGTGAGAGGAGATATGCAGCAGGTGTTGAATTTT
>JAUTYZ010149560.1:0-11072 GCA_032273725.1 Panulirus interruptus
AGTCATTGTGAGTACGTTTATGCTAATGGCGTTAGCATTATGCAGATAACAGCTTTTAGCCTTACAAGGATGATCTACGCAAGTGAATATGAAATTGGAACGACCAGTTTCGGATTCAGTAAGTTAATCTGATTCTGAAACGGTCGATAATGATTCTTAAATGATCTACTTGCAGCAATAGAACAATGATGCGAGTCACAGTAATCTTAACAACTGCTAATAAAAAAGGATACTTTTCTAACCCACGTTTTTAGGCTAAGTCTTGGAATCTGGGCCACGCCGACTCACCTCAGAGAAGAGTCCAATCGTTACGACTTGGGGGCTTACTTTGTGCATATCGTGGTTTAGATAGGAACACGAAACTGAGTCGAGAAGTCTCGCCACCTAGTAAAACCATTTGCCTCCTGAACCATTTTCCCATGGAGCTTCGAATCGGTATCTTGTGAACACTGGTTATAACGTCCCGAAAAAAGTTTCGAGACACTGTTCAGAAAAGTCGCAACCCATTGTTTCATGAATTCCCGAGCCTTTGTCGAGCGAATACTTGAAGATATAAGACTAAGATTCACGAGCTCGAAACCTGCCCTCAAAAAAAAGATTCACTTCAAATTCACGCACCTCACAGTCCGCTGTATTGCACATTCATGGGGAAAGGAGCTGTGGTCAGTGCAACTGAAACTTAAAGGCATTGATGAATGTTTCTAACGCGCTGTGAAGCTCTTTATGGTAGGGATATTCTGCTTATAATAATCACCTTGGTAACGTCTTACAAGGATAGTATGCAAAATGATACAGAAGAAATACATCCTTTGCAGTTTAAGGTTAATATTCTATCAGAATTAGATTCTAGGGTTATTAATGCTTATATACGCTTGTAACTGGATATTTCTTTGCCAAGGGTAATCGATATATTGAAGACAGCATCGCGGAATGAACACATTCTTGTCTGTTATCTTTGCTATTCTGAAGATGGAATTATGGACCAAGAGTAAATATATAAAACTGTGAGGATGTTCTCGATACCTCATATACGTTAGATCGAGTCCTGGAAGTGACTTTTATATGTTCCATAATGAAATAAATTTCTCGAAGGTGATACTTGTCCTCAGGGAGATTTATGGGGAGTGAGCCAACACACTACTGCTTTGCGAGTCGTTGGAGGGTGAAGAAAGTTGGCTAAAATGCCAGAAAGAATATCAGTATCTTCATTTATATACACGTCTCTTTCTCTATAAACTGCTTGTAAATTTACTTTTATCATCACATTTTCTTTTGACAGTCTGTTTCCGGACCGTCTTACTGTGTCTCTCTCAATGGCTGTCGACTTTTGCACGTCGGTGTTTCAGGATAACAAGAGGAAGTTCGAGTTGTAAACCTTCACTGGAAGAAATAAGAGAACTCCTGGACGAGCTAACATGCCTGAGTTTATCGCAGGAATTCTTCCTTTGTGGCGTGGCACTTGCTCAACTTTCACGGCGCTTGGCCAGTCCTCTCCACAATGAATTCTTTTGTGTGTGAGGCCGAGGGGCTGGACGGAGTGCCACTGCCCACAATAGTGGCGCCTGATGAATTGATCGTCGCGGATGACGTGTGGGCTTGACAATACTAGCTGAAGCTTTCTGTCCTCCTCCTCCTCCTTCTGTTCACCTGACGACGCTGTGCTCCAACATCACTGCCCATTGTACCCGTATTCCACCTACTGATCGGTCCGTTTGCGTCGGGTGCACATATTGTGTCTACTGTCGTCATAATATTCTTCCATGAATTCTGACCATTCACAGACTCATTTACATTTTGATATTGATAAATAAATGAAGGTTCTAACGCAGCCATGAGTATATGTGAATGCTTGACAGTATATGTATATATACGTAATATAAACAGTACATATACGTAATATAAAGTAGCCATAAAACTTATAATGTATAAATATCATTGATTTAGTACCTTACTGCACCTACTGCGTTGGTAGCTTAGTAAATGCTATGGATATATATACAGTTCATGACACTACTCTACTAGCAACGGCACCACGATGGATACAATACGTTATTCAGCTTTGATCAAGTGTAGTGTAAGTCAGAGAGCTCTCGCAGTTTTCCCACTAGCCCCTTAATCAATACACTAAATTTTTGTTGTTGATTATAATGTCTCCTTGACTCCGCTTCCCATTTTCCTATACTATTTGTGATGACTTCCACTTCATTTGCATTTTGCTATTGCAGAGTTATTTAGTTCTGCCTTTAAATAAATACGATAAATGGTAAAAGTATCGTAAATATATATATATATATTGACACACATTACGAGATTTTTTCCACCATTCTTGAAATATTGATTGATTTTTTTCCAGGGTTCTTCCAGCCCATTAGTCCATGTACGTCGTTGGGGTCGTGTGGTTCCAGACCACAGCTGATGGAAGAGTCGCTCAGATACATTCAAGAAAGAAAATGGAAAATGCCAGTCAATTCAATGGTCATAATCAATAAAGAGAGAAATCGCTTGTTCTGGTTTATGAGCACAAAGTTGCCAGTCATGCGATATATATAAATACCGAAAGAAACAGTTTTTTTTCTTTTTTATGAGAAATGCAGTGAAGCAAATTCTTGAAAATATAAAAGTTCCTTTGAAGCAAGCAAACGGAAATGTGGAACGACAATGCAACTGCCCAATAACTTGTCAAAGGGTCGAACTCAGCAGTTCAAAGAATGCTTGAGGTTCTATCCCACGATGGCGAGCAGGATTCAGGCAAAGGATTCACAAAATCTAAGAAAACAAAGGCTACAGGTAACCTTACTATCTCCTCGGTGAGCCTTGGTATGGGACCCCTTGCCTTAGTATGGTGTACTGAACATTAACCGGATGAATGTTTGAACTGTGTGTTTATTATCTACATCATTGTAGTACTTGGTTACTTCTCTAACGACTCTTTTTCTCCGTGATTTTCAGAGTTATGTCTGGTCATCTAGAGTACATGTAGACAATGTTTTAATAAACCTGTATGATCTCGCCCCAATAGTCTTCGTTTATTTAAGACAAAAATGGACTCAATTGTCAAAGTCTTTCTTCGTATAGCTGGTTGGGCAACTGTGGTATCAATCTCTTAGTCTTCTTTGGGCTCCATCAACCTAATCTTCTTATTTCTTATCTTAATTTGGGAGACTCAAAAGTCCTTAACATACTCGAACTGTGACTTGACGAAGGCATCATTTTAGGTGTGTTGTGTTTCTGGGGTCTTTAAAAGGTAAATAGTAAAGTGGTCAGTCCCGGGTACAATCGCCATGGCCAGTGAGTGCAAATTCAGCTCAATGATGTTTGTGAATCGAGATGACAATGAGCATTACAGAATTACATCTGATAAATACTCGAGGTGTTCAGCCTGGGAAATGAATACGAATTTCGATTAAGTATCACTAGTACGAGGCAGTGCGCGGAAAGGTTTGGGACACCCTGTAATCATTGTAGTGACAAATTGGCATCATTGTTTCTTTCCAGCATCATCGTCGAAACTGTCATTACCCATGATCGCAATTAATCATCTGATCACCAGTCTTATCAACAGATCGCTCCGTACCTTAGTAACAACTAATTTATCTTTGCTTCTTTTATAAAAGTAATTCAAATTTGAAGTCCCATTGTGAATTTTTTTTTCTCAATCATTACTGTGCGACCCTTGAGCACGACGCCTGGACCCTTGGGTAGGATGGGGTGACCTTTAACTTGAGCTTCAAGGGTCAAGGTCATCATACCCACACAGGAGTTCGTACCGTCGTGCTCAAGGGACGAACCCTTCCTGCTTAAAGGAGTAAACAGCCATATGACCATTAATGGCGTGTTGAGAAACTTCATAACTACTTAGGACGTTAGCGCATTAACTCTGTCATATGCACATCAGTGTTGATCATAGTTGGCACAGAGAGAGAGAGAGGGATGGAGACTGTTTATTTCAGGGGGTTTATAATCTCTTCATGATGAAACGGGGCCGCTGCTTCCTGGATCCCAGCGGGAAAACGAATCTAAGAAGATTAGTTTGTGGTGGAAAGTAGGACGCTGCGAGGTAGAGGCCAAAGGGAAGGGAGTCTGGTACAATGAGGCAGAGTGATGGATAGACACAGGGAGAAAGTGAATTAAAGAGAGAGAGAGAATGAAGGAAGGATATGAGCGAGAGTACGTGAGAGAGAGCGCGTGTGAGCGAGAGTCTGTGAGTGAAAGCCTGGGAGTGAGAGTCTAAGATTGAGAGAGAGAGAGAGAGATAAAGAAAGAAAGAGAAATATAAAAGCAGAAACGAGGCAAAACGCATCAATATACATAAGTATAGAATACATACGAAGTTTTGAGCTCCAGCACCTCAGGAATAAATTAATGAAAATCAGTAACACTAACGTACTAACAAAACCAACCCTTTTAGCTACACTTGTGAGTAATGGAAGTGAGTGAGGGGGGGGGGGGGGGTTTCTCATATGTTACACAACAATGGCCTTGACGGAGAGAAATACGTTCAATTTTGGATTCCATTCAACCCCTCCCCCACTGCAAACAAGAGGTCATCGTACACAACCACCACCATACCACTGACTACATTGCAACCTCATTGTAACTACAGTGTCATCACAGTCACTGCACCATATCCATGGCAGTTTTAAACTTAAAACAATTTTTCTGCTTCAGATTGACGAACGTATTTTCGAGTCTGGATTAAATTGTGAACACATCCTACAGACCATTTTCTATTATTATGAAAATATACTCGTATCGAGAGGGTACAGGCACAACAGCCTTTTTTTCATCAACATTATTAGTATTATGATTATCATTATCATCATATCACTATCATTACTGTAATCATAATTATCAGTAGTATTATAATTATTGTTATAGAAACAGCATACATACTGGGCAGCAACGTGAAGCGCATTGCGTTTATATACGAGTGATGGCGTATTTGGTTCAGTGATGCATCTGTTGTTGGGGGAAGTGAGGTGAGAGTGAATGATTCACCACGTTCATACCTGACACGGGCGCTTGTGAGTGACAGCCCGATATCTGGTGTGCCATTAGTGGCACAAACTGGATGTGATTCTCCAAGTCTATGGGCGCATTTAGGTGGGTGTGTGTGGATGTGTGTGTGTTGTGTATGGTGGAGTCGAGGGAGAACGGGAACGACTCTAATCCGAGTAGCTGCTCAGAAAAGCTACTAATAATGGATTGACGTAGAAAGTAATATATACATTGCTCTTGCATCCAGAAACTAAGTTAGATAAATGTGGTAAAAGGAGAAGGTAAAACGATAGATTTAAAGATAGCAAAAGTCGTCATATTTGTGGAATGTCTTACTGTTATTGGTAGTTTCTTTGAACTTCGTTCTGAATCTCCGCGAAAATAGTCATTGCACTTCAACAGAGCAGGGTCGAGCTGACCCATTGCTTCGTCAGCCTAGCTGCTGGGAGGAGCAACTGCTCTAGTAGTCGTCAGAGACCACTCTGTTCAAGCTGTGTTGTTGTAAGACGAGCGTACAGTACTGCCATGGGTCGTCAACGATGCAAGTGGTGGCCTTCAGCCGCTGGCTCTACCATAGTTCTTCCTGTCATCTTTTCATTATAGGGTTCGTCTGTCTTCACATTACCACTACACGCATGCAGGGGAACGATGGGAAAGCACTACTTTGTTCATAAGCTCGCAACTTGCGGGTGAGGTGAAGCCGGCGGTTGACCATTGTGTATTAAATTTCGTTTCAGTTTCCAAAGTTGTATTCTCAAGAGGAAAGAAACTCCATCCACAGTACAATTAGATGCCCTATCCTCTACTTGGGAGACTTTTCCATTGTTAACAACGTTATATATTCTCTCTTTGGTTCTAACTTCATTCAAAATTATATCTTTAACTTTTATTTTTTAGATCATTTCTCTGACGACTAATGGATTCTAATTCTCACTGTTTGGAGTGTGAGTTGTGGGCCTTGTGTCATCCTGGTAGGTGTGGACTTTTATAAAGGCTTCAATTCAACGTGATTGAGTTAGCTCCACTCCAGTCTCTCAGAGGACGCGGGAAGGCAGTTCACAATTAATTTAATAAATAAACGCTTTGTTCTGAATAGGATTTCTGAAACTTACGTGATTTCTAAATAGCGAATAACCTCTTGGGTTCATAATGTGTCACTGAAAAGCACATCTTGTGATACGTGCTCGATATGCAACGAAATACATATGTACAAACTCTCTTGAAAGTTCTTATCCTATCCTGCGCTCATTCATATTATAATGAGTCCAAGCGATGGCCTAGAATAATATCCTTCTCATATGCCTTCGTATATAAAAGTGAGTGTGTTATTTCGTCAGGAACATTCTAATCTCGGGGCGCTGTATCGGCTGGCATATTTTGTAGTGCGTTCAGCTGGCAGGCAACTAACTGGCCCTGGTCTTAAAGTCTTAACCTCATCTGGAATGATGAATATCAAGTGAGAGTAGCGGAATAGTAGAAGTGTAGCGCAATACCGGTTAGAGATGATACGTTTCTGATTGTAAAGTCTACGTTGCAATTGAAATAAAAAATACGTCAGGGAAAAATCATACATACTTAAGGAAATAAGACTAAACTAACTGACTGAATGACTGACACTGTGAAGAGGAAGTACCAGCGGAACCTTAAACGTTAGTTGAGGTATCAATTATTTTTTTCGCTAGCAATATTAGAGCGTTGAGGAAGGTAATGATATGTGAACTACAATAGGTGTGGTGAGGTGTTGCTAATCTTTCAGTTGGGGAAGGTTGGCTGACACGGAGTTCAACGTGATGGAGTGGGCTTGGCCTCACGCTTACGCCAAAAGGAACACACTCCTCCAGCCAATCCCGGCCTCATACTTAGTCCCGCGACGTGATCTATGAGTGTACAGCGTTACCACTGTACTGTGGCCAATACAACCAACCACACTGATGTGCGCACCTGACGCGGCTGAATGTGACATGAGATGACAAATGCAATTTAACTGGGCGAGTTGGTGGTTTTTTTTTGACGTCGAAGGGGAAGACTGAGAAATCTGGTAAAGTAGGAAAGAGGAGAACTCTTCATGTGATATCTGAGGTAGTGAAGGGAGTAATGGATCTAATACAGAGAGTGGTGTTGAAAGTGGTATGGGAGGATGAATATGAGGAGAGTATTTATAGATTTCTATAAGCAGTAGGATGAGAAGTATAACTGGGGATTAAAAAGACGCAAGGATGAATGAAAATGAAGAGAGAAGATGAAGACGAGAAGAAAAATGAATACAGGAGGCAGCGGTAAATCATTCACAAAGGTATATCTTCATGTTGTAACCACAGATCAGTGCATCAGGTCTTTCACAACAGTGGGAGAGTAATCACAGAAAAAGAGAATAATATACACTAGTTAGCACATGCTTCTCAAAGAAAAAGACAAAAAAATCCGTCACTACCATGTATGCTTCTCCCTTTATACATACTCATACCAAAACCAGTCAGTCTATCAAATTTTTCAACAGACACAAAGAAAGCCTATGACTAACAGACAGACTGACGAGGAACCCGAACACAGTGAATTCCCCACTGATCACGAACAACAAACTGAATGTTCAGCCCACACAAGAAAATGTTATATGTAAACAAACGTGTGTATTTATCGAAGACGTTCATGAAGGCAGCGAAAAGTCCTCGTCAGCCTCCAACACACACTGGCCCTCGTTGCCATTTTGCTGTTGTTTGTGCAACAGCCCTCTGCAAGGACTAGGTGGATGAAACTGAAGCAAGAACAAAGTGATGAGGGAAGGAGTCTCAGTCAGAGGGAAAGAGCCGGGGTTTAACCCAAACCGCTTGCGCTGGTGTCTATTTGGGTAGTTATGCAGACGGCAGCGTGTAACTCTCGCTTTCTCACGAAGCAGCATCACCAACCCCAGCCGGCGACGCTAATAAGGACAGGCACCTCCTGACGGCACCAAAGACGAGGGACTCATCGAAGTACTAATGAGGTAAACCAACAGAGTCCTACTAAGGACCCCTCACCATGCTGTGCTCAGTCACTAATTGGAACACTGATCTATAACAACAGGAGACAATAATCTAACACTACAGGAAACACTTATCTAACACGAGGTAACGCTTATCTAACATTAAAGGCAACTGATCTAACACTAAAGGCAACACTGATCTAACAACAAAGGGGTGCTGCTCTAAAATTGCATGAAACACAAATCTACCACTCCTGGCAACTGTAACTTCAGAGGGTCATGTATTCATCACAACAAAAAAAAAACATTAACACTTCAGAGGAACTCTTAACATAAAAATGGGTGCAGTGATCTATCCAGCATCATAGATGTAACAAAAATGCGCACTTATCTAATAACATAGAACAATAATCAAACACAACCCGAAGCACCGTTTTAACACAGCAGGAGCACTGATTTAACACTAAACGACGGAATAGAATACGAATACAAGAGTAGTAGGGTAAACGACTTAAAACTGGAAGGAGTAACACTGGTATGACACTGGCATACTGTCCGTCTGTATCTTCTGCCGCAGTGCTGTACCGTTGCTTTGGCACTCATCGAAGTCTCGATGAAGCACCGAATCAAGTGAAGAGGAGTTATAACATAACCCTACAGGCAGCTGCCCCTCGATCTCTACTATAAATAATGATGGAACACTACAGGGGTAGGGGTCTTACATCTGCGGCAGTACTGATCTAGCACTACAGGGGGTTCTCATCCAACACCAGATGAAAATGTAAGGATCCAGCGAGCATTATATTACTTATCAAACCTGCGAATTCTTATGCGTCTGCCTGAATGTAATAAAAACATTCTCTCGGATGAAAAATCTGTGGTCATAATCATAAATCATAAGACTTGAGAATGTACGTCAACGAACCTCAGAGAAATCTGGCTCTGTGAACGAGCTCATGGAGACGCGAGCACCCACACGGTACACTAAGACACCCACACCTTCCTCGCTGTATATAGCACGGGAGCTGACCTCATCCCTAGGTGACGTCACCACAGGCACACCAGTGAATACTACTCAATAAAATTTGTGGCAAGGCCTAAGCTAGCCAGCGAGCCACACCCTCGCCTCCGCTCCTTCCCCTTCTCGCATTTCCTCTTAGACAGTCATCTTCGCCTCCTCCCAGGTTCTCCATACATCACCGCCCCTGCTTCCCCCCACCTACCAATTGCTGCCAGGCGGCCGCAGCAGTCCACACGACCTCCTCCAGAGTCCCGTCTCGCCCCACCTGCATCACAGCATGTCTAGCAAACTCCTCCCTACTCCACCACGTCTCACTGCTTGTATCATGTTATATTTACGTCACACCCAGCCCACACCACAGTACTGTACACACCCAGCCCACACCAGTAATTGTACACACCTAACCCACACCACCAATGCTGTACACATCCAGCCTACAGCACTAGCACTGTACACACGCAGCCCACACCACCAGTACTGTACACACCCAACCCACACCACTAATACTGTACACATACCCACAAAATACTATATACACAATATACATACAGATGACCACATAACCAGTTCTGTACACATACTAACCCACGGCTTCCCCCTTAGTAATGCACCACACAGAAACCCATGCAGTCACAATTAGTGCTGCTAATCAATTGACCCACGCCCGAACCATCAACATTGTAGACGGGATGACCCATGAGCACACCCATCAGTACTATGGGTTCTCACATGAAAAACAACGTTCTAACAATGACACATGTCCACACAAACGAACCCATGACCACAGATGCAACAATGTTTGCACCCATGCTATCAATTCCCAGCCCGCTCACCCGCGTCAACTGCCATCTTGAACATATTTGCATAAAAACACGAGAAAGTAATCCGGGTGTAATGCAACCCCGAACACACTATACTGTGTGTTGTGAGTGTTCTCGGCTTGCATGTCTTCTGAGAAAAACTCTCTGCCTGCTGCTGGGACTGAGTGGCAACAAAGAAGTTCGCCGCATACTTTGTGTGTGTGTGGGTGTGTGTGTGTGTGTGTGCATTACAGAGTTCACAAACATTTATCTTGTATACATCCTCTGTTTCACGTATGTCCCCCAGGCCTCGTCATCCTCACCGTAAGACAAGCAGGAGTGGAAGAAAAAGAGCAGGTAGACTCACCGCTGAGCAGGTCATATCACTGTGAGCCTCCAGCATCTCCACTTGTGAATCAATGTGACCCATCTGGGCAGTTGGGTAGAGACAAGGTCGTACCCTCCGCACCACGGTCAGCTGTTGGCTGGACACAAGCCGTAGCCAGCCAGCCAACACCCCGCCAAGCCTTCACAACACGCCAGCAGTCCTCCCTGTCCCACACCCCAGACAGCCATCATCATAATCCGAGCGCCTGGCCCGTCATTGTTTACTTCATCCAGTCACTCAGCTTACTGCACACTCATACAGTATTTAACCCCCATAAGCAAGGCGACCCAACATTTGGGTATGACGGCCTGACTCTTTGTTGTTCAAACTTCACGAATCACACCAAAAGGTTGTTCCGTTGTGCTCAAGGAGCTGTTTCAACTTAAAGTTTCTGGGATTAACTTCAACTGCACTTACTATATTATAATGCACTTTTATCTATCAACCCTCTTTTTATTGTCGTATCAAGGGACTCATATAATTTTACTATAATTTTTCTACAATAACGGAACTAAAAAAATCTCATATAGGTACTTTTGCTTGTTTAAAATTTTCAAAATTACCTGAGAGCTTAGATTTGTCATAACTCATGTCCATAGGTACCAGCTTAGGCATACTGCTAACTACAGCTTCACCCACTGAACCAGCCAACTACTTATTGTCAGAAAGGTTCGTCCATCACTTGAAAACATGTCATTAAGGCAGCTCAAAGTTCCAGGTTTTACCTAAGTAACAATTTTGAGATCTTTGATTGTTGGCAAATACTGCAGCAGCCCCGACTGTCTGTGAATGTCACTGCCAGAAATTTCCAACTCATAACTGACTATGCTTTGTGGTACTGTGTATATGAAGACGCGGGAAATCTTGGCTTCATAAACAACTTGTGCTCAATAAATGGTGTGTCGT
>JAUTYZ010149670.1:0-11071 GCA_032273725.1 Panulirus interruptus
CTACTACTACCTAAGGCTCCTACCTAATGTTCCTACTGAATACTTCTACCTAATAATGCTCTTGCCAAAATTTAGTTCCTACCTACAACTTCTACCTATTATTGCTCCTACCATTTTGCATAGTGCTCACCACAGGAAAACCTAGTTACGAAGAATGAGCTGTGTAAGTTAAAGTGCTGTCTAGTGTTATGTATGACAAGTAGAGAATGTATGTTTGTGGATAGAATGCCATGCCAGTAGTACATGAGTGGGTGAGGCAGAAAGAAAAGACAGCAACCTGGATCAGAGGAGTGCAACTTGACAACCAGTAAAGTGCTGGCTCACTACACAGCCGTCACTAACCCTGCCGATACCCAGGAGGATAGTACTGGTAATATACCTCCCTGGTTGTTGGCTGCCTACCAACTCCTACCTGTGAGGTTGAAGCAAAAAGAGCCCTAATACACCTGGAAAATGGAAAAGCTGATCTAGATTAAATAGTTGGTAAGAGTGAAAAACAGGGATGAAGATGCTGTTATATGAATCTGTAAAATGAGTGTGTGTAGCAATATAAAACAGTGGTCAGTGTACAGTGACTGGATAAAGGTAGTGATGTAGGTCTTGTAAAATGGTAAAGCCATGAAGGGTGTACAGTACTGAATGTAATAGCTCTCAGATTCTACTTGGTAATGTGGTATGTACAAGGCATGACTTAAGAGGTTGGTCACGTGCAAAAGTACAAGACTGATCAAGAAAAAGATGAACAGGTGCAGTCAACTAACTACTAAGCACTGCAGGTATTCCAGATAAGGATGGCATGAGAGTAATTCTGACCGTGCGTTGGGATAGTTTAGTGTGGTAATATGAATAAAAAAAAGTCTCACCTGACTAGTGGCTCTACATGCAATGTGAAAAATTTGATACACATTCAAGTTTATATGCCCAGGTTTCTGTTTTAGAACATTGGTTTGTGGGCTCACAATATGTTTGGTAACTATATAAATTATGTAAGTATCAATTAATGGTGTCAGATTTTTCTGTTCTTCAATAAAACAAGTTTCTCATTAAAATCAGTAGTTACATTTATGAAATCCCTACAATGATCAACTTAATATGCAGGCATGAGGTAAAAATGCCAATATGCTCCAAAAAAGGCTGTATTCAATATTACTATAACTTTTAGTCCTTCATCAATTGTAACTTATAAAAATAAAAGAGGATTAAGAATGAATCTTACATTATTTCACCTAAAAAAAAAAAAAAATTGTCTAAGGTTTTACACACCACATGCTGTTGGCTAAAGAATCGCTTCTCTCAACAGATTTCTGACGTCTTGCTAATTAAACATGTATTGGAGAAAAACCAATAAGCAAGTAAATAGAAATAAGAGAATAGCACAAGATAAATATATTAACCTACTTTCCAATGATATCCAGCCCAGGCTTGACTTGCAGTTCTTACCATGATTCCTGGAATCATATTAGGCCTTCCACGTATCGACTGCTGATCATAAATTTTTGAGCTGTTAATACTAAACTACCGGATACACTTTACATTTTCCCCAAACACCATTTGCGTATCCCATACCCAACCTTTGTACCTCCTTTTCAAACACATTTATGCTCTCATTTCACATGCATTTCATCGAAGGCCTAGCCTCAATAAGGAGATATGTCCATGCCAGAAGCCTTTGTCAAAGTATATGATGTTACATTCTTATTACAAAAATGAAGGTATCAAGAGAATTTTTTT
The DNA here is from genome assembly GCA_032273725.1 of Panulirus interruptus. NCBI lineage: Eukaryota > Metazoa > Arthropoda > Malacostraca > Decapoda > Palinuridae > Panulirus > Panulirus interruptus. Next base: position 1,732 of record JAUTYZ010149670.1, read on the forward strand.
TAACCATAGCTTATCACCCACATCCAATGCCCAGACTACTCTGAGGTTTATCATGACAGTTTCGTATACCCAATGACAGCACGTCCTCCCCCGTGCTCTATATACATTCACTGCATTCCATCCCATGCACAGCTCTGTCCTGAACGTTAAAGACCCAATACCCAAAAGTCTCCTTCGCTCCATCTATCCATCACCTCAAGTCTTCCCCTTCCCTTTGCTCCCCAGACTTAACATCGATCCTCTTAGTCAGCCTTTCATTGCTCACCCTCTCCCTACATCCTGACCATTTCATCACACCCTGGTTAGCCCTATCAATTAAAAAGCTGACATTCCTTATATAATCAATCTACCTCAGACAAAATACAATTCTCTAGCATTTTATACCTAACATGTCCACCCTCTTCATTTCTTTTGTATTCAACACCAAAGACTTACAACAATGCCTCTCAGTCAACCCTTCTCTAGACCCATACATGAAATATAATTCAGTTTCATCTCCAAACGTTTCTCTCAATTTTTCAAGCAAAAACCAGGTTCACATACCCTCTATCTTTCCTGAAGCCACGTTACTCCTTCCCAGTCAGATGCTCTGTGCGTGCCACCACCACCTCAATCATCACTCACCATCCAAAGTATATTCAACAAACATGTACCTCTGTAATTAATGCACTTGCTTTTGTCCTCCTTGCCTTTATGTAAGGGTACTATCAAGCACCTCACCTAGGTCTATACAAATGTCGAACAGCCTAACCAACCAATCAACAACACTTGTCTTCTTTCTTGAGACCCAACTACTATCTTATCCTGCATTACACCTTACCGTAGTTCATCTTAAGCAAGGCTTTCACTACCACATCTCTATTCATAGTATTATTCACCATGACTCTCTCGCTCTGCATGCCACCTCTAAAACACACCACATCCACTTCCATCTCATCAAAAAAATTCAACAATCCTCCACTCAATCTCTTGGTATCTCTGCCCAAAGGCCTCTTTTCACAGCTAGTATTTTTCACTTTCTTTTTCCATGTCATTTCAATTTTATTACATCAACCACAAACTTTCACACTTGCCTCCACCAAGAAATGATCAGACATTCTACCTGCCACCCCTCTCAGCATGTTCACATCCAATAACCTTTCCTTTGCACACCTGTCAATTGGTATAAAATCAAATAATGACCACTGACCCCACACCCCAATCACTCACACTTAACTATACACCTTTTTTTAATCCATTTGTTTTAAAGCGAACAACTTAACAAGCTCTTCCCCATTTCCATTTACACTAGAGACTCCAAGGCCCTTAATAATACCAGAACCCTCAACTACCACTCCACCCACTCGTACATTCAGATCCCTTATCACCAAGGGTTGAATTCCTGCATCAAAACTGCCAAAGCTCTCACACCTCCTCACAAAACACTCATCGCACTATCATGTGTATCAGCAACAACTATTTATTTATATCTCTGATGCCCGTTCCCTTTGGGAACTCCCTCCATAAATGATGAACTAACAGTGCCACTTCTTAGCCTTTAATGCCTCACCATTAACAGGCCACCAACGGAGGGAAACTCTAATGCAATGTTTTCAGAGGCTCCTATAATCACCAACAATCATCCAATTTTAACTACACTACACAGTATTATGTAGTCTATGGAAGTAAAGAACGGCAGAAAAAAATCAGAACGAGAATGATCAATGACTAATCCCTCTGCTGAAAACAAGTGTTCTCAATGTAAGACTAGCTCAATGATCTACTATACTAAATTAACAGTAAATCCATAAAATCCATTGACAAAATCCAAAAATTATTCAATGAAATTCATCACAGTAAACCTTGAGTCAACTGAATTTAACAAGATTTTAGTTAAACTAACAAAGCAGTAAAATATTTGTATATGTTGCATAACAACAATGAATAAACACAAGTTGAGGCACATATTCTTACTTACCTTTCAGTACAACTGGCATCAATCCACACTTACACAGCAGGGTACTCCAGTGTTAATCTTGGCATGTTAATCTTGGCAAGTAATCTCCTGCATATGTTGAATTTTGAGAGCATTGTAGGCTCTGTTGGCTGTCCAAAGACAGCAACCCAAACAGTGTGAAGCTAGGTCACTTCAAAAATCAGTCAATCCTACAAATCTCTTGTTGTGAACTTAATCTTGCAAGTGACTGTTCTTCACATGAAGAACTTAAGGAAATGTGAAAGAAAAGAAAAGAAGGGAGAGGATGTATTGCAGAATATATCAGGAATGGCAAGGAGAGATGTACGGCAATACATGATACAGGGTAGGGAGGGGATGCATAACGGAACATCTGTAATTCTACCCACCTTATAACGTCTCATGCAGTCTTTCTTGGTGCGGCTAGGGACACATTCAGCTATACGGTCCCAACGGTCTGGGGTTGAAACGGGGTAAGTCTTCAGAGCTTGTTCCAATAAGCGTTGCTCCTCTGCACCCCATGCCATAGTATTCATGCCCAGCATCTCTTGTGGTGCTGTTCAGGGAAGTTTGAGCATTAAATAGTCTCCATTTTTGTTTGCTATATCTATCTATCTATCTATATATATATATATCTCAGATGCCAGTTCCCACCTGGAACTCCCTCAAGGGGGTGGCCGCAGGAATATAGTCAATATAACTAGTGAACTCTAGTGCTGCTTCTTTGTTATAATCCATTACTTATGAGCATCATGATGTCATCCCTATTTTGCACCTAAAAGACACCTGTACCAAGAAATAACCCTATTTGGGGTATCCCAATTAACTCATTTAAAACAGAGAGGGTGTGGTAATGAGAGTATGGTTTAGAGAGCTGAAGAGGGTGTGCTGAAATGGTACGGACAAATGCAGAGAAAGTGTGAGGACAGGTTGATGGGAGTGCATCTGTGTCAGAAGTGGAGAGGATACGGAAAAAGAGAGGATCACACTGGAAATGGAAGGATGGAGTGAAAATTGCTTTAAGTGCTGGGGCCTGAATATACTGAAGGGTGCAAGGCACAAATGGGATACAAATGAATTAGAGAAATGTGGTGTACAGGAGTCGAGGTGCTATCAATGGACTGAACCAGGGCATATGAAGCAGTCAATGGATAGTGGGTGTGTGGGTTTTGGTGCATTACACATGACAGACAGAGAACTGATGTGTTTGAATGAGGCTATATCTTTGTCTCTTTGTGGCATTACCTCACTAACCTTGAAGTGGCAAACAAGTATGAAATATATACATGTACAGCAGCCGTTTGTATTCCAGTGAATTTGTTTGTTTAACAGAAAGTTGCCTTAAAATAAAGCCTTGCATGATCCTATTTTCCAAGGGTGGTTCATTACAAAAATACAAAGGTCAGGATCATTACTCACTTTCAAATCTCTGTGAGGCTGTGGCATCACTGATTGCTTGTTTACCCTGAGACTTTTCCATGCTATGATATGCATTTTTATTCGCAGCTTCACGCATGTGCTGGTCCGAGTGCTGGAGTTCTTTGGCCTTATTTAATACCTCTTTTGCATGTCTCATGATGCTGGTGGAGGTGTGCTGGTTGATATATTCAGCAACAACATCCCATCTGTAAACTGCAAAATGTCAGTATTGGTGCAAATACCTTTGCATGAAGTGTGAACATTATAAACGATCTATCACATCACTGCAGTTCCAATGTATTGGGGTAGATCAAGTACAAACAGCCTCAACTCATGCCCAGTGAGTTAAAAGAGAAAAAGGGACATCCACATTCATAAAAGCACTTTCCACTTTTTCATTTCACACACTAAGCTGACTCATCAATTGAGACCAAAGGTGCCATTCATACCACTTCCATGTACAAAATGCTTCCACTCCATCTAATTCCTAATCATTGCTTTGTTCTTATCTGAAATATCTCTAGCCCTAGTCAATTCTTTCATCACATCTGTCCACCTCTTCTGGAGTTTGCCACTCTGTATTTTCTACTGACTACACCGTACCTTCTTAACCAGCCTATCATCTGCATTATGTTCTACATGACCATTTTACCGTAGAAGACTCAACCATGTGCCTTTCTAATGACTTCTTTGCACCACATCTCCATTACTGATATCATTAACACCTGGAGAGAGAAATATCTCAACCCTAAAGATAAATCTTTTTTATAAAATCTTTCATTATTGATTATTTTAAGTTTAAACATTAAGATCAATACTGTATACTTCTAGTGACAAAATTTTTCAAATTCAATAACTTTTCATTTCTCAATAAAAAATGAAATAGAAGTGATAATCTTACCGACTCAATTGTTTTCATCTCTCCCTGCAGTACGGCCAATTGCATGACTTACCGCTTTGTTGTGCCAGCTGGAAAGAGATTTACTGCCTTAATGAGAAGCTGTAGATCATCCTGGTTCCAAGCTCGGTGTGAAGATCCTTCACCACCACCACCACCACCTCCTCTGGATGCTGCTGCTGCTACCTCCTCTCTCTCACGTTTAATGCGATTACGAACCTCAGTTACCTGAAACAGCAAAAGATAATAAATACCAGAATTAATCCAAGATTATGTTTCATTCTGATACAAACACAAGAATGCTGTTTACCCTTTCCCTGAATACATCCATGTATATATGCTAGAGCTAAAAACCTCACAAGTTTCAACTAAATCCCACATAGTAGGCACTGACCACAAAAAAAGCAATTCACAAATGTTTTACCTACAAGTAACAAAACACTGTATAGGTAATGAGTACTGATACTGATGTAACACACCAATATAGGAAGCTGTACTGGGAATGTGAATAAGCATTAGCAACTGCAAACTCTTATCAATCCATTCTGTTACATAAGAAACCTTTTATTCGCCAGAATTTATCTTGTCAAAATGTTCCTCTCTCTTCACTAATCTTATGCTGATGACAACCTGTAGTGTAGTGCTATGCACCTCTGTTATATCAAAGTAATATTGGTTCCTTGGAATAAGCTGTTTGAAAGCAAAGTGCTCTATCTAAAATATCAAACTTTCATTTAAACACAAGTCTTGAAAGTGTGTGAACATGTTGCAGTGTTTCCCACGACAGTAAAAGACTGGTGGGATCTTAGATAGCATGTCCTTTGCTGTGCTTGTTATGTTGCTAGCAAAATGCAATATCTGCAGCATCTCAAAATAGAAGGGCTATGCAAGGCTGGCAGGAGTGCTAGACTGTACACGGAGCTGCACAGTTTTCTTGGAAAGATAAGGTAACATGAGGTCACATCACAAGTGGAAAATCACCTTTGCCAAGGTTACTCACTAAAGGAAGTACAGTCTCTTCCCACCCCAAAGGAGTACATCATTTCCCCACGACAGCAAACAGTGCAGCCTTGAAGCTGCAAGAGCCCCTTCAATAAAAAGGGTCCTGGGGTTTTGTATATACATGTATATTAAAAGAAAAAAAAATGCAATGTAAACATAAAAAAAATATATGTAAACTGTCATTATCCAACAATATCAAACATGTTGACTCCTCCTTGATTACCATTATACATACTTTCTTATTCCAACTTTTTTATCAACTATAAACTACCACACTATCTAATATCTGGATAAAACATATCTGCATTACAAATTTCCCCATACATAACTGGTTCAACAACCCTTCACAGCCACTATTCTCATAAAAAAAAATCTGTATTGGGGGAAAAAAATCTGAACACTCATGTTGCTCATACACTAGGAGAAAACTACTTTTAACCAACTTACCTCTTTCATAAGGACTCCTCTGCCTTTAGCTTGGTCTTTTCCAGCCTGAGAAAGTTCCTTGTTGAGCTCCTCTATTCTAGTAAGTTCTAAAGCCTCACACAACAACTCCACATCTGTCATCACTTGGACCCGGTCATCCTCACCTGTAGCGTAGTAATTATTGTCCTTGCAGAATGTGCGCAAAGTCTGGAGGAATAAAAATATGGTAATGAGAAAAATTTTCCAAGTTCTGAAAGTTTCACTTTCTCTTTCACATGAAAATTTTATCAATGCCAGCCTACATAATTTCTTCTCTGCAAGTTTCCTCTTTGTTTTATCATTTCTAATAGTTCTTTAACCATTCACTTTCTTCTCGCAAATCCTTACTAAACTTAACATCTTCCCCTCCATTCACCCTTGCTATACTTTCCAGTTCTACCTTCACCTCTCCACTCTTCAAAACCCCACCTACTCTTCCTTCTTTCCCTTTCTCTTCTTATGCCTAATAAATCCCTACTAAACCCCATCAACTGTCCTTCCTCTACTCCCAGACACCATCAGCCTTCCTTCTCCCATTCTCTCCATTCAAACTACCACAGTTCTTTCCTACCTCCTTCAGAACCCAAGTATCTCTCATTCCTTCCTGGAGCATAAAGAATTTGAGTGATGCTACCCATCAGTAACATCACCACCAACAAAGTTCTTGAAAACCTTTTCAGGTGTTAAAGATAATTCTAAATCCACAGACACTCTCAAAATGTTTTTATATTTAAAAGAAACAACAACAGAAAGGCCCAATTGATAATTTTTCTTCTAAGGCTTGGGCAACTGTTCTTGATGCTACCTCGTCTCATTGAAAATGGCAAAAACGCATAAAAGATAAAGTACTTTTCATACATACGTGTTATTTACAAATCAACATATCCTTTACAAAGGCAGAACCTTATCTCTTCTCAGAAATGAACAGATGATCTTATTTTCATCAAAAAAAATAAACACTCAAATGAATAATGTCTCTTTCATTCCAAAAATGACAACAATAGTGGGAATGTACATATGCCATCATGCTATGATGATGTTTGTAAACTATGTCATCTATGGGTGACTGAGATGCACAATAATTTCCCAAATTTAGCCAGCAATGTCACATGACACCCCTAAAGGGGTTCCCTAACAGAGAACTACTCAAACAATGGCAAGAAAAATTAATGTGTTCATTTACATGCACTGCAATCAGCTAGCACACATTAAGTGCACTGCAAGTAAAAAACTGAATCAAATACATTCCTCCATGATCACAGTATTACGTCAAATTTTTCAGTCTTGATACGGCATCGATACATAAATATATAAGAAGTGCTGAGGATGATATCTAGTTTAGCTGAGACTGAAAGTGAGTAAACATGAGTTTCATCTTGCTTAATTGGGGCTGATGCCTCAGGAAACGCAGGATGTAGGACCTGCATTTTAACAATCACAGGCACTGGTCAAACAACATGGTAAGAATCATTCAAACTCTGCACAGGCAAGATGTTCGGTGAAAGGATAAGGCAACCCTTGCTATACCTGAACATGTTTAAGGTTTTGATGACTTCAAAATCAGTTCTTCTAGTGTCACTTGCTATATGAAATCAAGTTTTTCGTTAATTTGCTTTTCTTAATCCTGGAAAGGCTCGTTACCCCTTGCTGGTCGAAGAAATTCCAGTTCCAAGAACAGAATGAACTTACCATTCACAAGTACCAGATTCTGGAAGTTGACACTTTTGGGAATGCAAGATTAGAGTCTGCCGTATCTATAATTACAAGACTATAAAAAAATACAGTTGATATCTTATCTAACTTCTTAGTTTATACAGTCAACCTTTAGACTTACCTTACGTTCCTTCTTAAATGCTTTTTTCAATGCCTCTCTCTCCTTCTTCTCAACTTCCTGCTTTGCTTTCATTTCTGCTTCTTCAGCTTCCCTTTTCTTTCTCTCTACTTCCTCAGCCTCTCTTCTTACCTAACCAAAATATATAAAAGTAAGTCTTGGAGTAAAGGAAACTTAAAAGTTAATAAAAAAAATTTTATAAGACATAAAAAATGTTTCTTCCTTTCTCAATGGGAACATATTGCATATCACCAAAGGGTAACCTACTATGAATCTTAAAAAGATTACAGGATATTCCCCTTAAAACAATACACAACATATTCTATGGTGCTGGGTGATCATGGGACACGTATCATATAAAGAGCTTTGGAAAACAACCTTTACATTTAGTCACCAAGACTCTTTATGTATATTCAGGTTAACAATGCACTCTCGAAAGCCATAACTACATTATATATACACAGTTTAAATACAAAAAGCCTTCATACCTATACAGACCCTGACTTTGACAGGATTATGTTCCTGGATATCCCATCGCAAGCCAAACAAGTCAAGCAAATGAAACCCATGGTATAATGGGGGTTAAAGTTCCAGAACAAAACATTTTCCAATTCTATCTATTTTGGATGGACAATACTGAAACACCACACCAACAACATTCCAAACTCAAGTCATAATAAATTTAGATAATAATTATTGAAAACTTACTGAAAAGGGCGGTGATGTGGGATGGGGTGCAGTGTGGGTTACTGGGAGGCAGAGATAGGAACACAAAACTCATCATCCCCAATTTTATCTAATTCAGCAACTGTTGCCATATTACATTTCGGCTGTGGTGGAATGGAATGGGGTAGAGCGAAGGTTACTGGTTAGTAAAAGGATGTGCTCTCGACATTTCTCTTAAGTCACCCCCATGAAATATCTGATTCAGCATGTGTTCCTTTATCACAGGTACTGCAAAGGAAATTTAATGGGAACTTACTGAAAAATGTGATAATGTGGGATTTAGGTATTGGTGATGGAATGTTGTGGAGTGACAGTTTTTGGAAGGGAAAGCAATCGGTACTAGGACTGTCTAAATCAACTTCTGAATTATCCGATTCAACAACTATTGCCAAAACACAGTTAATACAGTACAGACCTTACACAGCCCTGGAATTTTCTGAATAAAACATAAGCAAAGACTTAACTTAAAATCTTCCTCAACATTCCTTCCCTGAAAAAGTGTTACGCAATCTCTGGCTACCTTGAACACTGTAGAAGTTTTTTCTTCTTTGCTAACCTCTGTCCTTGCTTACACTCATTCCCAAAATAAGCCACTTTCATATATATTAAATGCTTGAGGAGGTGTTTAACCTCCCCCAATAATTTTCTTTAAATATGCAGGCTATAACCACAAGCTTCTTGCTATCAACAAACTGCCTATGCACCTCTAATTTCACATCAAGAGTGATGGCCTTATGAGCAGTGCTCAAGAGTATCTTTAACACTCTTTTCAGACATACTAAAATGTCTACAATTAATTGGATGTAGCTGAAAATGGGCTAGTAGCAAACATTAACCGCACTGTGCTTTGAGCATACTCTGTTTACAAGCAGTCCACAAGTGGGGGAGATACGAACATATTATGCTAATTGGCGAGATATGAACTTAACAGCATTTTGCCATGACAAAATATGCATGAAAATGCTACCTTGGTATTGTGGGAACTAACAAACATAAGAAAAAAATCAGTAAAACAATACCATAAAATATTTTGATATATTTCATA
>JAUTYZ010149781.1:0-11070 GCA_032273725.1 Panulirus interruptus
TGATTCTCCAGGGATCACCTCTCTCCAACCATCTCTCATTGTCTGCCGTGATGATGCTGCCCTCTCTCTGTTCCACAGAGCTCTCCGCATATGCCCATGCCACCAAAGTTTGTACCAGTGACAAGCGTGTGGCTACTGATTTCCATAGTCTATGTTTGGGGACCAGCTACACGAGAAATCTCCCTCGAACAGTTGTTACTCTCTTCCTATCGCCGTTCCCTCGCCCTATAACCCTTCCAACACCTGAGGAGCTCTGAGTAATGTCTACATGTTTTTTCCCTCATCGTAACCTATACTCATTTCACCCGAAATGGTCATGACTAAGGCATATTCTACCGGTGTCATGTCGGTCATTGCTACAAAAAAATTACAGGTGGATGGCGGATGGAACAGTCTCTTGCAGGGCACTTCTTTCCTGAGAACGTTTTTAAACATGATTTGGAGTTTGAGAGGACGACAACATGGGCTTCACCTCCTGCAACCCCGAGTGCCGCAAGCGTACCTTACCATACGTTATCCTGACCCGTGGGCTTCGTCCCCTTCAGCTTAGCCAATCGCGACCATACCTACCCTAAATTCTGATCCGTCAGCTTCTCTCCCTGGAACCCTCCATCTACGCCAATCATATTTAACCTAACCCCCTCATCTGAGGCTTCATCCCCTAGACTATCTTCTAGTAAAAAAAATTAGACATGACCGAGATAGGCTTCTTCACATTCACCTAAGTAGGAGTTCAGGCGTTCAATGTTCCTAGTATTGTGGGGGAGGGAAAGCCGCGTGTACACCTAGCCTCCACTTGCACTTACCTCCTGGTTTACAATCAATATACTGCCCAATTTCTACATGACAGTCTCTAGCAATAACATAATCATTAAACAACCAGTACCCATAGTAACTCAACGATCCTGATGGAATGAAAAAAAGTGACCTAAAAACAAAAGAAAAATCTAAACGGAGTCCAAAGATAAAAGCGTATTGCAGCTAGATGAATTCTTAATTAACAAACACATCGACGATTTTAGTAATAACATAATCATTAAACAACCAGTACCCACAGTAACTCACCGTTCCTGATGGGATTAGAAAAAAAAAATCAAAATACAATCCAAAGTTAAAATTGTAATGCAGCTAGACGAATTCTTAATTAACATACATATCGACGATTTTACTTATGACATAATCATTAAACAACCGGTACCCATTGTAACACCGTTTCTGCTGGGAATAGTAATAGTGAACCAAAAAACAAACCCCCCCAAAAAATAATCCAAATGCATTCCAAAGTTAAAAGCGTATTGTAGCTCGACGAATTCTTAACTAACAAATATATCAACGAATTTGTAAACGATTGTTCACACTACGTATATTCTGATAGCCGTGTTGTAACACTGAACACGTTTTTCTATCATGCAACAACAAAAAACTGGCATTGGGCAGGGCTTAGAAGATGAGGGGAATATGTGGGGGTTATCAACGTAATACAAAGAAAATTAAACTCAAACAGAAAGTTATAAAAACCCAAAAACGTTCCCCGAGGGCCGAGATTAATCATAATTCATTATCATAATTACTTCTCTGTTACTGAGGTCTACTATGTCCACTCGTTGTTGCCATAGTGCGTTTACAGAAACTGTTCTGAAAGGTCTAAATATTATTTTCAATATTTCTTTTAAAAGTTAACTGACAGATATTAGTTGTTCGTGAGCCAAGCAATCAAAAAAAGGCAAAATTTTTTGGAAAAAAAAAATACTTTTATGAACATTTAGTTCAAAACGCTGAAAAATGTTCCTTCGGACGCAGTCTTGCCACTATAGGCCTCTCATTAAACGAAAACAAATGATAAAATTATATTTATAGAAATAACGAGAATGTCTTAAATTACGGCCCATAGGCGCCTTTTGGTTAGATTTTGACAGACTGTGTTAATTTTGGAAATCTCTCATATTTAACCACACATTTGCCCTCATCTTCAAAGCCCTCCCCACATCCGAATTCTTTACAGTGCAGGATACAAGACAGTATTTCAAATTACAACCCAACTAGTTCAAAATATTCCAATAAGTGTTAAATATCGTTTCATTATACCATTATCAACACACATAATTTAATAAAGTCACGTTGCTCAAGATGTCATTCGACAAATCCTCAGCCCTTATGCTTAAGGCTCTCAACACGCCATCGTGCAAGTTAGAAATACACTATGCACTCACCTTTGTCTCACTATCTTCTTTAAATATTTGCAGGTAGCACACGCTGATCTCTTGTCTTCGTGCCAATTAAAAGGATGTGTCGATTTAACTCGCGAATTAAGGCGAAACATCGCGCACAAATGTCACTCACAACTGTACACAACACCAGCCATATGGCTCATTCTCCGAACTCCACTGTCACTCCAGTCCGTCACTTGCCCAGGGGATACGGCCATAGCGATGGGTTACGAACTTTCAATTTTTTCTCTTTTTAAGTACACAATAGTGTCATGTTAATTTCTTACTTGTGGCTGTCAAGCTAGAATATACTCATGAAGTATGATAATAAAAGTATATGTTATAAAAGGCTTCCTTTAGTAGATATATTCCCGTAGAATAATGGTAGGTGAAAGGACATAGCATCGAAATGAAGGCTCTTTTAATTTCGTTATCAAGGGATTAAGTGGCACTACCATGCAGTCACACCATATAATTCTGACAATTACCATTTAGTCTCAACCAAATAATATATAACCTGCAAACATTCCCCATAACAAGCTTCACTGGACTGTAGACATCATTTTGGTCACCATTTCTTACCTCATTAAAACTACCAACTCCACACAAGAGCCATGATCCTGTATGACTCGTTTTTCCATTATATTAATGAAAACTACGTTTTCCCTTAGTGTATCTGTACACAAAGTATGTCTATATCTTAAACACTACTTATTCCTTTATTTCTACATAAACTGAAATGAAGTTCATTTGCAGCATTTATGAAGTGACAGTCTCATCTATGATTCAGGATCCTTAGCCTACATTTATCATATTTCATGGTCATGAGACGGGAAACTTCTGCAAGGGTTACCATACAAATTACATGGGCTGCCTCTATAAAACAGCACCTACAATCTGACTTTTAACCATCCTAATTACAGAGAAACTTGCACTTTGGTGATGATTGATTAGCCATAAGTAATTTGTTAACCATTATAATTCCTGATATTGTTCAATGTACATGGCTAACAGTTTCCTAAAACTAATTTCACACATGATTGCTAATATACATAAAATATTATTTATTCATGTTTTCCATCAAAGACTAAAAGGAATGGCTGGTTTACACTTAAAATGACAACTCACTGTAAAGCCTTCTCCAGCTCATGAATCTGACACCTCAAGCCAAGTTAGTAGGTCACTTTACAGAACTATATTGTTATCTTCATGATTTGTTTGACTTACAAAGGAAAAAAAAGGACAAACTGTTTCTCACAATGAAGATTATGTATTCATTTTTCAGTACAAACTAAGTTGCCAAAAAATAATTATAAACTGTGATTATCCAGGTGAAAATAAGAACCTGCTTAACTAAAATGTGATAACTACTCATGGAATTACTGTTATAGTAAAACCCTAACCTTTTTAAAACAAACTAATGATGCTTCTTTTACCTATGAACAGTAAACTAACAATAAATGCCTACCTAGAAGCTACGTCATTTCTTTGCAATTATTCCAAACATTTGAAATATTCATCCAATGCCAAAAGTTCATTTATTTCTACTTGGATATTACATCTTCTTACTGTTTTTTGTACAAATATTTATTATACACCCACACTAGATTACAATTTCTCATGATGTTATCCTGACATTGTACATAATTTTCTCTATTTACAGAAACAATCCATGCAATAACTAAATGTATACAATACAGTATTTGCATTAACATAAATAAGGCAAATTTTCAAAAATTCAATTAATTCAAAACAGCAGCATATAACAAGAAACATGCATATCACAAATTCTAATTTGTGCTGATATTGTGAGAGTCTGTGGCTAGGACTAATTATAATTCTGCATCATTTTTAACATGTCATTTCCACTCAAGTAGAAAATACAATTCTTCTTCAAAGTTTACAAATTAAAAACAATGATGTCCATGTGTGGGTATATAAATACTACCATGAAATGACTATACTCAAAGGCTAATAATGAAAAATAAAGGGAAACCAATGCTTACATATTCTATGCAAGATTCTGTAGCTCCAGATATTAATTATTACATACATTCAATTTAAATTGGTTAAGTTTTGATACATAAGTGACCTCAAAGTTTTGGCTATTCAAAAGCATACTTCATACATAAGCTTTATGGCGATACTTCTACTATTGGCATGATTCTTTTTTTCTTTCTGTTCAGTAGTTAGACATAGGCTTCCCTCTCCTACTCCATGGCTGAGACATGCCTCTTCCTCTGTCCCCCTCTCCATCATTTCCACCTCCCTTCTGCCACTGTACTGAGGAATTCAATGGACGTGAAGGATTCCCAAACTGATTCCTCGCATCACTAGCATATCCTGATAAACTATAATCTCGGTCCTCAAAGCGTGATATGCTCTGGGATGAATATTGGCTCTCTGACCCACGGGAAAGACCCTGTGACCGGGATTGGCTGCCATACTCTGGCATATCTAATGGAGTTTTCAGCAGCCCTGAAGTGGGTGTTGAAGGGGGTGGGTAACTAGGTCCTCGTAAAAATGAAGTACTCTGTGTTCTCATGCGATCGTCCAAGGGTTGATATTCACTTAGATAACTCTGAGATCGGGGGAGACCACTATCTGCTGATGGAGCAGGTGTTTGCCATGCAGATTGTACCGGACCTGTAGCTGACCAAGGACGTGATCTATCACCATCTGATCGCGTTTCCTGCCCTCGGATGTCTGGGGTATCACTTTCTGGTCCCCTTGTACCATAACTCTGGTTATACTGGCTTCTGTTGTCTGCTCCCTGGTTATATTGGCTTCTATTGTCCGTCCCTTGATTATGATGACTTCCTCTGTCTGCTCCCTGACTATATTGGCTTCTATTTTCTGTTCCCTGCTTATACTGGCTTCTACTGTCTGCTCCCTGGCTATATTGGCTTCTGTCTGTTCCCTGGTTATACTGGTTTCTGTTGTCTGCTCCCTGGTTATACTGGCTTCTACTGTCTGCTCCCCGAACATCTGAGCCATACCTTTCTTGACCTCGCACACCCATATTTCGCATATCTTGATCTCTAACTTCTGGTCCTCTTCTCTCTGGGTGAAGCAGCTCCGAAAGTCCTACCCCTGGTCGACCTTTTCCTGCCTGTTAAAGAAAATCAACCAAAAGAAAATTAGAAAAAATATTTAACCAGAACACTTAAAATAGAGAAAATTTAATAAAATACTCACTGACTTCAGTTCACTTTAGTCATATACATACAAGAATGCTATTTAACTGCTAATCACATTTACACTCAACTTGATATAGTATCTATCTATAATTCCCCGAGTACCATTTCCTAAATAAGAGTCTTGGTGTTAACCAAAACCTTTAAAGGTTCTTGCAGCTTAAAGCTGTGCTGTAGATTCCTCTGGAGTGAAAAGTTCTTTGACAAGGTTGTACTATCAGTGATACAGCCTTGCTAGTACACAAATTCTACATATAACTTCTCTTTTTAACTAACTATACCCTGGCTTTTCCATCTGGGCTTACTCAATCCATCACATAAATGTCACTCTTTTTTCCTTCTTTAACAAATTCTTTAATCACAATAACACTTTAAATCAAAACAAGCCTATATAGTCACACGTAAATATTCCTTTTTAATTCAGTATTAAAAATGTGCATGCCAATACTGATTAAGTAATTTCTCACCGGTTCTCTGTGATATTCATCCCTGTGATTAACAGGAGGATTGCTGCTGTGGGCATTCTTCCTAGGTACATCAGCATTCTTCCTAGACATCTCAGTTTGAAGTTCTTGCACCTTGGTCTTTAGCCCTTCCAACTCAGTTTCTAATTTTCCTTTTTCTTCCTGGGTCTTTTTCAGAGTGACATTGGCCTTAGTTAAAGAATCCCGAACTTGGGCTAGTTCTTTTCCTGAAGTCTCAAGTTTCCTTTCTAACTCTACATTGTTAGCTTTTTGTTTAGCTTCTAAAGCCTTGCGTATCTCACCATTTTCAACCTCCAACCTGCGAAGAGCTTCTTGAGCTTTCCTACAATCTTGTGTCAAGTTGTTGTTTGCCAAAGTGAGCTTTTCTAAATCAGCTTTCTGTGCTAAATTAGTTTCATTAGTAGCTGTTCTAAGTTTTGTGTTTTCATGTCGAAAACCTTCATTTTCTTGCATTATAGTACTGAGTTCATCTCTGAGGTCAGAAATTTTTTGTTCTAAATTCCTCCTCATGTCTAAATTATCATTTCTCAAATGATAAATTTCTTGCATCATCCTTTCTGTTTCTGTTGAATTAAAATCCAGTCTATCTCGGTCATAGTCCACTCTGTCATCCCATCTCCTCTGGGTGTCACCATATTCCTCTCTTGATGAAAATGCTCGCTCCTCGGAAAAGTATCTTGGTCTTTTGGCCTCTGGTTCATAATCAGTACGTGACAAGAGTGTGGTACGCAAGTCATCAGCTGCCAGCAGGTCATCACGATAATCAACTGGTGGTGTGCTATAATTTGGAGGCTCATGGTAATTACTCAAAGAACTATAAATAGGCCTGAATGAAGGAGATCGACGTCTTTCTGGGGGACCCAAAACAATCTCAAACTCATCTTGCAAGGCATGAAAAACTTCATCTTCATATTCACGCTGACTCAGATGACGGAAACGGCAATTTTGCATATTGCAAATTCCTTTCAAGAATTCCTAGAAAGAGAAATACATAAAATATAAAAACTGTCAGTTAAAATGTTTGAAAACTGACAGGCAGCATGAGTAAGTAAAAGACTGATTTAGAACTGAGAACTTCAGGAATGAACAAAGAGGAATGTGTATGATCAACACATGAAGGAAAAAACATATTTGATCTACTTGGGATGAATCCCCACCACAGAGTCTTTACAATAAAAACAGGAATCATAGCATGCTTCATTAACATCTAATGAAATCATTTGAATTATGTATAAAAAATAAAATTCTGGGATAAACTTGTGAAAGTAAGAGTGTATGATTTGGCTATATCTTTAAGGATCATTAAAATGAGTAACCTTCTTGTTTGATTAAAATCCAAAAACAAGATACAAATCCATAAAAAACTGGGACTGGAATATATGTACAAGTGTTAAACATATAATACAACTTATTACGAATACTGTACTTTAATAGCACGTTGTGATCAGCACCATTTACCATTCAAAAGAAAGACATATTGGTAAAATATCATTTACATAAAAAAGTAGTCAATTCATAATGGGTAGACATTATTAGCATAAAAATATGCCATTCAGCTATTTACAATAAAATAACAGAATTCATAAAAAGTAAATATAGTCAAACATGGCCTTGTGGACAAATGAATGACACACGTAGTTAATTCCTACTTCACCCTCATCTGAATAAGGGGGTTCTGGTCAGATCCCCCATTTGTTAAATGTAATGAAATATAGTGCTTAACATATTTCACAGATGAGTATTCAAGACCTTGTTCTTTTGTTATCAGAGTAATCATGAATGCCAGAAAGGGACTTTAAAGTATAACCATAGTAGTTCAATATCAGGACTGATGTATGTACATATGATACACAAATGTCGCCCAAATTTGTGCCATGGGGACTGAGGAATCACATGATTCTCAGTTCCACAAATTTCAGTTCAATGGTTTCCAGAGGCCCTAAGAACACACTAAATGCTCTCCTAATATTTTCCTTAACCAATAAAGTGAAATCTTAAACACATAAAATATCTATATATTGTTATGATTGACTAATAACAATTTACATATTCAGAAAAATAACAGAGAATTGGGGTGTCAGAGATGGAATTGCCATTTGTCCCAAAAACATTTGTGATTAACTTCGGTTCAAGACATTCAACTTATAATTGGTGAATGATATGGTAAATTACTTTTCGTATAATTTTTCAACACAATTCTCCTCGGTAAGTTCTTCACTAATGGATGAATTAATAATTATCTTCATATTTAGAGAGATACAGAAGAAAATAACTATTAGAGATGGAAGTATTTACCCACTGACTGTTGATGTGCTGTTTGTGCTACGCACTGCCTTTGGCAGTTGACAATGGGTATTCTGTATATGGTCTAAGGGTTTTCAAAAAACCCATGGGTGGTAAGCAGGCAAGTAGTGGGTCAGAAAGTAATCGGTATCCATCAAAATGTCACTGGGGAGTGACCAGTTACAGTATGCTGTCACTGCAGCAGGGCAGCAGAGAAGACTCCAAATAACTGTATTTTGTAGTTTTACTGATGGTGTTTGCTTCCACACTACTCAAGGGCAAAGAAAATTTCAAAAAACGTGTTTGTAAAAATTGTGATTGTGATGTTCCTCCGTGTTCACCCATGTTCCCATGTGTAACACAGACCACTGAAAATAAGTACTAAGTGGCACAAATACATTTCACTATTTATTTATAATTACCCCAGGACCAACATCTATGGAAGAGACCTAATGTTACCCAGGACTTTTCTAAAGACTCCTGCAGCCGAAGGCTGTGCTACTTCCAGCAGAAGGGAAATGTACTTCAAGGGACTCCTTTGGAAAGAGAAGTTCTTTGACGAGAAATTACTCCTAACAATACAGCCTTGCCAAAGGTGACTTTTCACCCAAAGTGTAACCTCCTTCAGGGAGAGCCCAGCAATATCAGGCATAAATATATGTATATGTATCTAAATATTGGATCTAAATATTGGAACTTACATCATTTGAAAGTTGAAGATTATAAGTGTATTGAGAAATGCGAATGTGTATGTATTACATAGCACCTATACCATTTATTCATCAGGGAAACCACCACACACATAAGTAAAGGTTTAATATTATCATATATTATTTGTTTCACCAAAAAATAACTCAAATAGTAAGGCAAAAATATTATATACTTCATGGGTATATATATATATATACTTCATGGGTATACATTATTTCCTCTATACGTATGAGACATTTCCAAGGGTTACACAGAGGTATTACTCAAAATATGTAGTAAATAGTCTGAATATGAAAAATGAAAAATTATAACACATGGTAAGTGTTTTAAGAAATGTATACATAGTGAGGTGAAAGGAGAGGTTACATCATATACATGACTCCATAGCTTTTCCAGTGAATAAGTATTGGGGAAGCTTACCATGCACTGAGGTAAAGCTCCTCTATATAGTAATATATAACAGTTGTTCCAGAAAAAAATAACTAGAATGGTAAGGTAAAGAAATTACATCCTACACGTGTAAATGCTGTAATATTCCCTTATTTATATAACCACATTTCTAAATGCACAATAACATACAAGAAAAAACTCCATTGAAATTTTAAGTACTGAAATGCATAAGTATGAGAACATATGTATGTAAATAAAAGACACTAGATTACATATCCATGAAAACTGTAAAATCATAACAAAATTGTATAGTGAAATGTGTAATATATTGCAGGGTGAGTAAGGATTTAACATATGGCAAGCAGTCTCGAGGTGTAAATATTCATTCATTTGCTAAGCTCACCACAGGTAAATTTTTAATAAAGTATTATATATCATTTGTTTTAGAAAAAAAAATAACTAGAATGGTAAGGCAAAGAAATTACACACATCATTTGTAAATGATGCAATGTGTCCCTGTGCCTATAACGACGTTTCTAGATGTATGATCACATACACAAAAAAATTGCGTAAATATACGAATATGTGTACATGTGTAAAGAAGAATATATACCATTGGAATTTGGAAAATTATAGCATAACTGCATAGTGCAATGACATATATCGTGACATAAGAAGTATTTATATCATATGGCTGGCACAGTCACTGCCTAAATATTTATTCATTTAGTAAGCTCACCACACATGTAGGTAGTGTTTTACTCTATAATTATATTCATCACAATCTATCTATATCTCTGATGCCTGTTCCCAACTGGAACTCCCTCAAGGAGGTGGCCACAGCAAAAGAGTCTCCATAACTAGTGAACTTGTATGATAAATTGTATTGGTTATAAAAACATAATCACAATCTATCAAACTTTGCAAGAGATTTCTAAAGTATTTGGTTAGAAAGTGTAAGCAACATTACTCACCTCGTCATTTCACATTTGGCTGGAACATGACCCCAATTAAGACGCCATATAACAGTTGGTGTGGGAACACCAATTGCAAGACAGGTTAATGAGAATGTCTCAGAAACTTGGACCATCTTATTACGAGGAGGAGGCTCAACAACAGTGGGTTTACTACAACCCTGTTCATCAGTGGAATCTTGGCAATCAACATCTCCATCACAATGGAAAGATTTGGGAATGCACTGGTCACCATTATGGCATGTAAATTCATTGTATCGGCAGGCAGATCCTGCAAAATGAAAATAAAAAATTTATTAAAGCTACCATACCATTTCTAACATGTGGTATAATGTGTCTCTTAATCCTCTCTTCACTTCCATACTTACACCTTTACCCTTCATTATTCTATCAAGGGACTCAATGACTCTTCTACCCTGTACTGCTCTCTCCCTTATCTCTCCTTCCATATCACCAAACATACCCAAGACAGCTCCTAAATACTTAAATTCTCTCACTTCTTCCTGTCTTTCTCCCCCTATATCCAAAGAACAATTTAGTACACTTTCTTCTTCCACTTTATATGGTTCTACAAAATCTATACTTTCACTCTGTTTCCTTTCAAACACCATAACTTTACTTTTACTTGCACTTACCTTCAATTGCCCATGCTTACACACATCATGAAACACATTTACAACCTTCTTCAACTCCTCTTCACTCTCAGCAAACAACACAGTATCATCCGCAAACAGGCTTGCCACTATCCACCATATCTCACCGCCACACTCCATCTCTGCACCCCTTTTCCCTAGTTTTGCTTTCATCTCTCTTATCACTCCAT
>JAUTYZ010149893.1:0-11068 GCA_032273725.1 Panulirus interruptus
AAGAGACGGGGACAAGGGTAAAACTCTCTCCCCATAACATACAAATAGTAATTAAACACACACACACACACACACACACACACACACACACACACACACACACACACACAACACACACACACACAACACAACACAACACACACACACACGAACAAACACCTTCGAATTTTCGTAAAAAAAAAAAATTCTTTCATTTCAGCCACAAGCAGACACAGTCCCCCCTCCCTCCATAAAGCACATTTCTTGCTCTCATCCGCCACGCTCATCCCTCAAACCATCCACGTCGGTTCTGTGTACTCTCTCATCCGCCGCCCTCATCCCCCAAGGCAACCACATCGGTTCTATGTACCTCTGAAGTACTCTCAGATGCAGAGTGTAAACTCTCTTCTTGCTGGAAAGAAAGTCGCCATCTTGTTCCCAATATCTGAGGTCAACAGTTTCTAAGTTTGAACACCTGTCGTGTGCAGCTACTTCCACGTCAGAGGTTACATCATGGGCGTCACAAGAAGCAACAGGGGAGTCAGAAGTTACAACTTGAGCGCCATAAGTTGCATTATGGGCGCCAGAAATTACACCATGGGGCGTTAGAAGTTACAACATGGGCGTCATAAGTTATATTATGAGCATCAGAAGTTACATCATGGACGTCCTCATGTTTGTATCGTATTACGTTCATCACACGTTTCCCTTCGACGAGTCCTCCAAGATACATATGTGTTGTGTGCAGGCTGTATGTGCTTGCTGTTATTATGTACGGCTCTCTAAAGCTTCTCCTACATATATGCATATACACATGTCAGCACCCTCCTCGCCAGTGCACAAGACAGCAGCCGCCTTGCTTCGCAGACCATTACCCGATTCTTAACGCTCCCACGTGCACCTCTCCCAACGCTCTCACACTCTTCCTTCTACACCTGCCTGAACACTTCCCCTCGCTTGTGTACACGTCTGCACTCACCCCTGTGTGTGTCTACCATTCTGCACCCTCTCCTTCTCCAAGTATACACAAATGAGTCTTACCCTTCCTGTGTGTACAGTCAATCTCTCAAGTATTTTTGAGAACGATTCCGTTTACCAGCATAGCCTCTGTCCTTACCTTCCGCCAGCACAGATCAGTACCTTGTATGGCACCGTCTAACACACTGGCACAGATGAATACCAGTGTATAGCACCTTCTATCATGCTGGTTCTATGCCTCCCGTTAGTACAGTTCAGCACCACGTACCATGCTTGGTCCAGCGGCCCCCATCTGTCCACAAAATACCTTGCACGACAAAGCCTACCATGCGATCTGGTCCTCCGTCCACACAAGTTGACCCTTGCCTGTCGCAGCCTCTGGTGCACCTTCCTCGCCTCCTGTCGTCCAACACGTGGTTACCATCTGTGGACGCGTCAGCTTCCCACAATCAACATCTTTTGTAGCATATTCGTCGACTCTTCTTTCCTTTTTCAGCTTTCCCCGAGTTTGTATCTCTACAGAAGCAAAAATTTCACTTCTCGTGTTACAGTACTCCATTAGCGGTCACTCTTCTTCAACGGCTCTGGTATTCCTTCTCATTTTTCCCTTTACCGTATTTTCGTTTTATTTTGTAATGTGTGAAATTTTCCGTTTATTCCGGTGGAAGAAAGAGAATTTATGGACACATTTGCTGGGGTTCCTGGCCTGGAGCAGGTCTGACGGCCTCACTCTGCTCTCACCCAGCGCAATTGTAACCTCGATTTATATTTACATTTTCGCCCCGTTTCCTTTGCTGTTCCTACACTTTTATGCCAGACTCTTTTCAGTCTCTGAGCGTTTCTTCTGACATCTAACAGCTTTTGTGATATTGTGGTTATTGTTGTACTCTCTCTGAGGAGGTACTAAGGTGGGGTGGGGGTTGGGGGTGTGGAGCAGGAGCTGAGCACAGAAGAACCGCGGCTGACCAAATGAGGCACTGATGCAAAGTGTCCTCCGTCTAGAGATGGTCATTACCTTCGGCGGACATTATTCCCCCTCGAGGTCATCGTCGGTGTCAGCTGGAGTCCTCTCAAAGGCAGTAATTTATAGACATCCGGCATTATATAACTTATCGTTCTTATTCTTGTCCCTTGCCTCAATGTTCTTATTTTGGTCTCCTTTCGTTACTCCCCTTACGTTGATTGGCACCTTCGCCCGCCAACCTTTCAACTGCGTCACATCTTACGGTACGAGCAGCAGGCAAACTCCTTTACCTGTGCTCTTCCCTAAGAAAGATATCGCATCCGTCGTAAACTCCGCCAAGAAGGAATAATCAAAAAGATTAGAAGAAGAAGGCAGAGAAGGACAGCTTACTAAACAACAGATCCTTTCAAAAGTATAGGAGTAGTTGCTGCTAAATGATCAGCTCTCGGAAACGATGCACTAAGTCCATATTAAAAAAAGATGCAACTGTTAATATACGAAACAACTCAGCCAGACGCAGGACCGTGAGCCAAAAAATTCCTATGAAGTCATAAATCTTCAGTAGTACTGAAACTGTGAACCGGAAATATTTTGGGAAAGGTTTCGGTGTGAATGGGGTCATATGACGATCTAGGTTAGAATACAGGGCTCTGAACCAAGCCACTGTGGTCACTGTCCAGTACCCCCAGCTCGTGGCTTTGGTCACTGTCCAGTACCCCAGCAAGTGGCTGTGGTCACTGTCCAGTACCCCAGCAAGTGGCTGTGATTACTGATAAAACGATCACTGCTGTGTACACTGCGAGAGACAAAGTCAGAATCTATATAACTATCTTTTGACATATGTTACCTCATTGACAAAAGGTACTCGATGATGGAAGCAATACTTAGTTTTCTTCTAAATAAAATTAATTGTTATGACTCAACATCAGCACCTCAGGAATTATATCAATACATCCCCGTTCCAGTTCTTCTCTACCCTTCCAGACCTCAAACCGAGGTGTTCCAGCTGCACACACAAAAAAAAAGCGCGTCTTTAAAACAAGTGAAATTCGATTCACAATAAACAGAGACGAACTAACAGTCACGTTTCGACAGTATCTTCCATGGGACCTCAAATGCCAAGCGATACTTTATACATCCTGTAAATACTGAATATACTCGTACGAGACGAGTTCTACTTCTTTAGATCTTTTTGTCCCAGTTTTTTAGTGTCTCAATCCTTTTTCGAATCTTTAGACATTGTTCTTTCGACTGGGGTGTATTTCCATATTTCACGTCGTTGGCAACCCTTAGCACAGTGGTGCGAATATAAAGCAAGCGGTACGACTCTTGGGGATTGCAGTGCGGTCCTTGAGCACGGCTGTACGACCCTAGAGCACGGCTGTACGACCCTTGAGCACGGCGGCCCGGTCACTGAACACAGCGGTGGAAACCAGTGAGCACGACGGTACGGTCCTTAAATACGACAGTCCAACACTTGTGTATGACAGTTTAACCTCTGAC
This sequence comes from Panulirus interruptus, assembly GCA_032273725.1. Taxonomy (NCBI): domain Eukaryota; kingdom Metazoa; phylum Arthropoda; class Malacostraca; order Decapoda; family Palinuridae; genus Panulirus; species Panulirus interruptus. Next base: position 3,425 of record JAUTYZ010149893.1, read on the forward strand.
CTAACCCTTAAGGGGTAGGTCAAAGTCCAGGCCATCATATCCAAAGGGTCGTTCCGTCGTGCTGAACGGCCTTAGCTGGTGATTCCTAAGGGCTAAGGGTGGTGTTCCCCGGTGGGAGGCACTGTGTGAATGATGTCATGCAACCCGCGGCGTTGCCCGCCCGTACGTGGCTCTGAGTGTCAGGGGCTCTGAGTGACAAGTGTTCTACGAGGCAGATGTCCTCAGTAACAGGTATTCTGAGTAGCAAGTGTTCTGAGCAGCAGATGTTCTCAGTATCAGGTGTTCTGTGCAGCAGGTGTTCCGAGTGGCAGGTCTTCTGAGTGACAGGTGTTCTGACTGGCAGATGTTCTGAGTGACAGATTACCTCAGTGGTGTGTGATGATATTGTGAGTATGAGACTCGGCGGACGGTATAATGCAGGCCCGGGGAAACATAGTAATGTATACAATTATCTTTTAATCATATAATTATATAATCATCATTTCTAATATCATCCATCCGAACTGAACGGGGAGGGAGATCCACCTCACTCCTGTGGCCCCATCTCTTGAATTTTACAATCATACAACTTTCTAAACTTCTGTATACGGTCACTCCGTTCATTCCATTCATCCACCAGCCTGATCAAAAGTACTGCTTTATATCTTTTCTAATGAGTTCCTTCTTCTGGTCTCTGGCTGCTCTATCTTTGCATCTGTCGAAGAACTGTTCGCTGTCGACACCATCAACCTGGACTTGCAGCTCGAAGGCTGTGATCAAGTCATCCCTTACTCTTCCTTCTTTATTGATGAAGAAATTCATGGTCTCAAACATCTCACTGTAACTCATCTCTTAATCCTGTTCACCTCCTCTGCACCTTCTCTATAAGTACTGTGTGCTTCACGAAGTTCGGTGACCAAACTTTAGAATATCCTAGTTCTGAACTAATATGCGCTGTGAATAGTCTTTTTAATTTCATCTTGCCCGTGTACTTAAATAGTTCTAGTGTGTGTGTGTGTGTGTGTGTGTGTGTGTGTGATTACTATTTGTTATTACTAACTGCGTGTTACGGGGAGAGAGTTTTACACTTGTGTTGCCCCGTCTCTTAACTTTGCATATGTGTATCATGTTTTTACTCCTATGTATGTATGCACACACACACACACACACACACACACACACACACCTTAGCCTACGCAAGGTACCCATTTTATCGACCATCCCTTAAGGGTGGAGGAACAGGTGGGTGGACTGAGAATCGGCTGCCGCTATCAGGATTCGAACCTGCGCTGGTTCGATCCCAGGCGATCCCAGGCTGTCCGCGCATGCATGACGGTCAGTAACGCTAACCGCTACACCACGGAGATGTGTGTGTGTGTGTGTGTGTGTGTGTGTAAATGAATTAATAAATGAATAAGATAATAATAAAAGGTTTAATGAATTCAGGCAGCCATTCGGCTGAAAATATACAGTTGAGGAATTACATACCTGAGGGGGTGGGCTCATAGTAGTAACTAGTTAAATAATCACAGAGGAGCTTAAGATCAAGGTGGGGCTGGACACTTCTACGCTTTGGATAAACACATGAGAGAAGTCTATCTACTTAATAGAGGAAGTTTTACCGAGCTAATTTTATGGTTTATACATTATACATTCAGTGGTGATTAGTTGAACATTAAGTGATGTAAAGTTACATATTGGCTGAATTGCATTAGTACTGTATCATCATACATTATGTATTTAATGGAGAACAGTGAGTGATGTAAAGTTACATAGTTGTTGAACGGTAGTAATACTGAGTTGACATATATCATATACTTATGGTCAACATAAAGTGATGAATATCTTAAAGCTGGTCGCGTTGCAGTAGTATAGTAGTTGACATACACATAACGATGATAAAACTAAGCTGTTTGCTTGCCTAGCTGTGACCTTGTTTATGGACTGTTTATGACTGTCATAGAAGTATGTATAGGACAATTCTTGTATCTGTACGAGCACTGGCTGGTGCAAGGTGACTGTGGTGAGGGACGTCGCTCAGGCTGTAGGGGCAGGCATGCTGGCTTTTGATCCAGGAGCATTTTGTATAGGGGAATATGAGGGAGCAGGTGTATGGGGATGTGCCCCAGGGGCAGCTGCTTCATGTGTGCCCCAGGAACAGGTGTGTGTGGTGGGAGAGGGTGAGAGGGGTGGGGTATGTCTGCCCCAGGAGCAGGTGTAGTGGCAGGCTTTGGGGTCTGGAGGGAGGGGGAGGGCGTCACCTTGACCTTTGCCTCAGCTGGAGTTGCTGCTGCTGGTCAGGCCAGGTTAGGCCAGGCCAGCCCTGCTGGTATACTGCCCTCGCTGTAACACAGGTTTACTGCCCCACTGCCCCTCTGGTTTCCTGCCCCGCTGCTCTACTGGTTTACTGCCTCGCTGCCCATTTGGTTTACTTCCCCAATCATTCACTGGTTTACTCTCCTACCAGCCCATTGGTTTATTGTCTGGCATTCCCACTGGTTTATTACTCTGCTAGTTTTCTACCTTGTTGCCACACTGGTTTACTGCCCCGATACCCTACTAGTTTACTGCTTCGCTGCCCTAATGGTTTATTGCCCCGCTGCCCCACTGGTATATTGCCCTGCAGCCCCTCTGGTTTACTTCCTGCAGTCCCACTGCTTTATTGCCCCGCGGCCCCATTAGTTTACTGTTCCTCTGCCTCAGTGGTTTACCTCTTAATTTCTTGTTAGTTTGTCGTACGTGTTTGCTACCCTTTACCTTAGGTTTACAGTCCTCTACGTCTGCTGCTCGGCTCGTGGTGTCTGCTGTGATGGTTCTGTTGTCCCACTGGTCAATAGACCAGCTAGTCTGGTGCACATGTTGGTGGTGTGTCTGCTGCCCCGCTGGTCAAGTGCACACCAGGGAAGTGTTTCTGCTGCTCCGATGGTTTGGTGCACCCCTGGGTGAGTGTCTGCTGCCCTTGTGGTCTGGTGTGCACCTAGGTGGAGTGTCTGCTGCCCCTGTGGTCTAGTGCACATTTAGGTGGAGTGTCTGCTGCCCCTGTGGTCTGGTGCACATTTAGGTGGAGTGTTTGCTGCCCCGGTGGCTTATTGTACACCAGGGTGGAGTGTCTGCTGCCCCTGTGGTCTGTTCCACACCTAGGTGGAATATCTTTTTTATGTTGAAGGCTCCAGTCACGGACAAAAGTCCACATCGAGGCCGGGCCTTAATTGAAATATAGAGAGAATTATGAAACTGAAAAAGAAAAGACAAGGGAAATTATTTACGAATTTTGGAGAAATGTGCCAGGTCATAGTTATTGGGAAATACATGAGAAGGTAGAGAGTTCCAAAGCTTCGACGTGTAGAGAAAGAAGCAGGTATCAAAATGGCCCACCTTTGAGTTGATGATGGCCATACAATAATCATGTGACACAGCAGCTTGCTGAGTATTGCTTGGTCTAGCTAGTGGTGTGGTGTGGTTTGTAAATTGATTTATAAGTCAAATAAAACTCTGTAGGATCCAAACAATGCATCACACCCTGTTAGAAGCTTAGATGTTGATGGCTGTGACAAAAGTTTTACCATAATACCTCAGGAGGACCAAAAGTGAGTCTCATAGAAATCACCAGTAAAACTAGCACTGGGAAAAGTCTTGGTCATCAGGAAAAAGGGAATGGGATTCTAAGTGTTTCAGAGAGTGAGAGTTAAGGAGAGTTTCAAAGAAATTGGAGATGGCAGAAGTGAGAGCAATGGGGTGATAGTTAGAGGATTTAGAATGGTCTCTTTTCTTAGGGAAGGGCTGAACTAAGGCATGCTTCAAGATGAAGAAGTGTGGGTTTTTAGACAGAAGTGGAATAAGTAAGCAAGGATTGGAACTTGTTCAGAGGCACACTCCTTTAGGATTTAAAGGGATATGCCATGTGGGCTGTATGCCTTTCCCACTTGGTGCTAGGAGAGTACTCTGAAGATTATGCACAAGGCAAGTATATGAGGTGGTATAGGATCAGTGGAAGGAGATGAGGGCTGTGGATTTGATGTAGAATCATCCAAAGTTGAATTAGAAGACAATTATATTCCAAAAACAGTGGCATTATTAGTCTGAGAGAGTTTGTGTAGAGATGTTGAATTTCAAAATTTATTGGTGTTGTTTTTGGTTAAGGACTAGAGAGATTTGTCAGTAGAACAAGTGAAATTAGCAAATTTTCTTTTCATGAAGGTATACTTGACTTTAGGAAGAAAAGCTTTGCAATGATTCTGATAAGAAATGAAAGTTCATTGAGATTCAGGGGAAGGGAAGAGTTTCATGACTTGGTGTGCACTGATCTAATTCAACAGGCATTACAGCAGGAGTGATCAAGCCATGATTTGAGGGAAAAACAGTGAGTGAAAGACAGGATGTAGGACTCCACTCCATCCAAGATAACTTCATTTACATGTTAAGCACAGTATGAGGCAGATCAATATGCTTCTCAGGGAAAGTCAGTAAAGAAGTCATGCAGGAATGACTGTTGAACTTTCCCAAAGTGCCATAGTTGGTTTCCATGGGGGATAGAGGATGGGTGTGCCCAGGATTGTAGTCATGATAAATCCTCGATTAGTCTTTGGGTCTTGGTTGTGGATGTAAGGCACCTGGTTTCAGTACATCATACATAACAGCAAGAGACAGCTCTTGCAAATGAGGCCATTTCTGATTTGTTCTTGACATGATCTTGTTAAAGCAGGAAAGGTAATTAGGCATAGAAAGAAATGAAACAACTTTGTAAGTGTTAGTCTTACCAAGACATTACTAAGAAATACTGAATTATGCAGTCATATCAATGCATCCATCCATGATGCAATTTATCCATAAATCAGACCCAAGCAACCTAATTATTTTAGTGTGAAGCATTCTCTGAAGACCAAATGTAAGATGTCCAACACCTAGGTGTCTGTGATGTTCGCAGCCTTCAGACCAATTGGAATAGCTTTGAAAAGGAAGTTTCCATGGATTCAAAGCTCTTTAATCACTTTGGTAACTAAAGTTAATTCATCCAGGATGGAATTGTCAGAGCAACCTGAGCTGAGTTATGGTTCAGTTTGGTTAAAAAAAACTAAGAGGAGGTACAGTGGATAATATCACTGGTGGAGACTGAATGTATTTCCTCATGCTTATAAATGCATCCAGAATAATGGAGGCATAAATTGGAAACATCTCTTAGTTCACTTTGACTGTTGGGGTTCTTGCCACGAAACTACCATCACCACCTAATTTCCTCACTATGACTTGATCTTCATCCTAATTGTTTAGATGAAGTCATTTTTTGCCACATGTCAACTTTTTCCATGAAAACATTCTTTCAGAAGTCCTTTTTATCGTTTCTCCACAGCCTTCGCAATTTCTACTTTCATTTTCCTCACACAGATCTCCATTCAGGGTCATAAAGATCTTGAATTTTCACTACGCAAAATTTAGTTCACCAGTTATGGAGACTTTTGCTATGGACACTCCTTTGAGGGAGTTCCCGGAGGGAATGGGTGTCAGAGATATAGATAGATAGATAGATGAATAATGCAGTCTTTCACATGGTGTGGTTATTCTCAGCAACATAAACATCATAGACTGACAAACGCTACAGCGTTTGCACTCGTTCAAAAGGCAAAGCCTCCCACCACACAACCAAATTGAATTTGAAAAGTTAAGCATAAATGGAACTTAACTGAACCTTGAAATAATGGTAATGTACTCTTCTTATTAAACGCTAACAGTGCCAAGCAATCAGCCAGTCCCATGAGTGATTTTCAATGTAGCTCGAGCAAAATTGTTCAGAATTACATTCCAGTCGCCAAAGGTCAGTTTTCACACACATACTAAAACACTTATGCACCAGTAAATATTTATGTCACATACTAAAATTGCTAAAACTTACTTCTTTATCTTCGGTGAAGTAAGACGACCTGTACCACTGTGGAGAAATGGAAAACATACATGTGTTTGCAAGCCATGATGCATTCCTGTTAGTAGATTATGAACCATAAATCATTTTCATTTGCCATCATTATGAAGTACATGATGAATAAGAACCTTTTAATGCCCTCTTTAATTGTTTCATTATTGAAGTAAAAGAATACAGTACTGGTACTGAGTAATTTATAAGGCAGATTAGTAGAAAGAACTTGGTTTGTTTGACTGTTTTTCAACAATTGGGGTGTACCGGTATTCTTTTCCCTTAACAATAAAACACTAGTAAATAAAAAGGGTATTTTAAGGAGCTTTTAGTCAAGTATTTTGTACTGAGAGCAAAGCAGACTAATTTGATTCATCTACACCCATTGCTGAAATATGTTTGGTTCTGTATCCCAGTAGAAACACATCTAGTGTTTGCACAGCATGTACTGTACCACCATTTGCAGATTGAAATTGCAAGTCAAAGTAACTTATCCATTTTAGTATAATACTTATTTTTGTTTATAGAATTTATCATAGAATATTATATACTTTAATGGTGAATAATCAGTTCGTTCTCACTTAAAAGGCATATAATGAATGCTCAGTTTAAAGTTGGGATACCTTATATGGCTACCATGAGCAGGTGGAGTGATTATAAATGATTTTTCCAATAATTTTTGGATATAAAATTAATAATATTAGATTTAACATCATTATAAAAGGTATTTTGACTGAAAAAGCATACAGTATCTTTGAATATATAATGTTTTAGGTAAATAAGTATTCAAAATGGTAAATTAAGAATACACATTTCTTTTAAAGAATGTCACTGTTGCAAGAAGACCTTACTGTCATTCTCTTATTTTTTTACTCAAATTCCTGAGTATTGTTATAGTGAAATATTATTGTATGAGTCATCATTATATGTGGATCCCTGGTGCTTTATTTCAAAAGAAAATATTCTTCTAAACATTATAAACATATAGGTAAAAAACTTTTGTTTTTTCAATTATGTTGCAAGTCAAAGCATTTTTTCATAAGTCAATACAATATACCTTAACTCTAAAGAGGCTTTTGTCCAAAACTTTGCAAGTCAAAGGGTCAAAACTTGATGCTCTTTTGTATTCAAGGGAATGATGAGCCAGCTCTTTTGTATTCAAGGGAATGATGAGCCAGCTAATGGAGAAGGCAAGTTAGTACATAAATAAGTTAAGCATATACTGAAACGAAGTTCATCCTCTCCAACTTGAAAACAGTAATAGGCTAGCAGCTTAAACATCCAGTTGGGGGGACATAGTGGCTATACCCTGTTCACTTAGATCTGATAGCTGGGTAGACACAAAGCTTAGCTGCTACAGGAGTAGGGAGTCACTTTGGTTACCAGACAACAATGACTGGCCACCGCGAGAACATCTCTGGCCAGAGGGTGGCGACCCAGCACCAGTCAGGCTCCTTTAATAGCCTAGCATACTTTTTATTGCCATCTCTTGTTTTACTTATAGTTAGACAGATCAATGAGCTGCATTAATTAGGATAAATTTAAAATATATCTTGATATTTTATGATTATCAGATGTAATTCTGCTGGTTAAGGCTTGAAACTCTGACAATTGTTATAACACTCCTCTGGCTCATTCACCTGCTCTGTAAACGCCGTACCTTACCTGTTCACGACACCTGTCAAGTCTACTGCATCATACTACTAAAGTCGGAGATAAAACAGCCATTAGTCTCCATTAGTTTATTTTCCAAGCTAAAT
>JAUTYZ010150003.1:0-10786 GCA_032273725.1 Panulirus interruptus
GACATGCCAGAGGAAAAAGATCAAAAAATTGCCTCAGGTTATGTAGATAAAGAAGATGACTGTGTATGCTTCAGTGAAGAAGAATTATCAGTAGCAAATAGCCATCATTTGGACAGTGCTAACAGTTCTTTAGAGCCCGCCAAATTACAGAGATCTTGTGGTAGCAATGGAAAAGCTGCTAATGGTGTTGTGATGTATAGTCATTCAGGTTCCCAAGAAGAAGAATTTTTTGGCAGACACACCATTCCCTCACAGAAAGGTGAAGAGGATGCGTCACTCGCTATTAATAAGATGGTTGAAACACCCCTTAACCATTCAAATTTAGAGTACAAGGACAGTGTACATTTCTGTGCAGCTGAAAGCCTAAATCAGTCTTCAGAGAGTAAAGTACAAATAGCAGATGTGTCACATTTGAATGCATTTGATGCGATAACAAGCAATTCAGGTATGGGAATAGTTAATGCCTCTAAAGAAGATAATTGTTTTTTGCAAGCAGAAAAAAGGAAGAAAAATGACTTGCAGTTGCCCGAATGTCAGAGTCAAAGTGAGTTTTCTTTAAGCTTGGAAAATGAGTCATGTGATGAGCTTCTCCATATTGATATAGATCATTCTGGGGATGATTTATTTGCTAGTGACTTTTCTGATGCTAGTGAAATTGTTATGGGATTGATTAGCAAGTCTCCCATCTCTGCCATTACTGAGAGAACAGAGGAATCTGGACAGGAGATTGAAAATCTAAATCATAGACTGGAAAAGGAGTCTGATTTGTGTTCTAACAGCAATATAGATTTTATGAATGATTTGGTTGCTCACACTGATTCTGGAAACGAGTGCCAAAATATTGAACAAAAAGTTATCAATGCAGGTGCCATAGAAGGTCCTATAGGTGAAAAACATTATCCCTCCTTACCCTTTACTGTAGTTAATGATGAATCTAGTCAGTTTACTGGTATTTCCTCTGCACAAGAGGGGAGCTTAGTACAAACACATGTTTCATTACAAGTTAGGAGTGAACCAGTACATACATATTCTAGTCATCCTTCTGCAAGTGCAGTGGGCCAAAGTAGTTCTAAACTTGGAACAAAAGCAAAATTGCCAGTGTTCGCTGGTTACGGGAAAACAAGTAAAAGGTTCGAAAAAAATGCCACCCCACCATTATCTCCAACCATCAAGTCTCCCTCTGGTCCTGTAAGAGCCACATTACACCGTAGTGCATCTAAGAGTATGCACAATTTAGCTTCAAACCATGGCTCAAAATCCAAGACTCAGGGATTGCAAAATCGATCAATGAGTGTAAGCACTGATAGTTTAGAGAGAAACAGCTTGAGAGCAAAGTCTCTGTCCCCAGGCCCTTTGTCTAGGCAGACAGTGAAGTGTGGCTCGGATTCAGGGGGTCAGGGAAATTTAAACCGTCGGTGTATCAGTGCCATAGCCCTAAATGAAGGTGAAGGTCATATTAATTTGAAAAGAAACAAGAGTTTTAGTTTAAGTAAGTTAAATAGGTCCAGGAGCTCTAGTTTGACCAGCATAGCCAGTTCGAGGAAAATTGATTACAGTCAAATCCCAAGTAAAGTACGGCAGTACATTAAGGATATGAAAGAAAAAGATCTAAGAAATTCTACCAGGTCCCTTCCTTCAACTCCTGCAAGAAGGTCTATGCAGCAAATGGCTTCTCAGACTATAATCTTAGATGAAAAGTTCCTTCGAGAATTATCACAGCTTGATGAGAGTAATATGCCAAATGATATGAGAGAGATCAGGAAACAAATTCTTGGGGAAAAATGTGATCGTAAAAGACATGAAGAAATCTTAAATTTGTTAATAAATGAACGAAAATTACGCCATGCCAGTGATACAACACTTGCCACTTTGCAACTGCATTATGATAATCTTAATGCAAGGTTTGCAGAAAAGCAGAACGAAATTGACCGACTTCGTTTCTACAAAGACATACACATCAGTAAGGAATATACCATTTCAATCAAAAGTCAAGAAGAAGGGAGATGTAATAAATCTCATAACACAACTCGACCAAACACCCCAGGCAGATATGCTGATCAATATGGACACACACCCAGTTTGTCAGAGAGAAGATCATCTTATGCGACTCCTCCAAACTCTCCAAATATCAGGTCTTTCTCTCCTACCATAACTTCATCGAACCTCATTAAAACTACCCTCACACCTATAACTGATCCAAAGTTAAGCATTGTATATGACCCCAGTATTTCACATGTATTTGAAGATAGTATCCAAGGTGACAAGACAAGTAACCAGCCCGTATTAAGTGACCAAAAGAAAATAGGGGACTTGGAGATAACAGGTTCTTCTCAAGGTGAAGTCTGTCTGCAGTCATGGATGAAGGATGCTAGCAACCTTTTAAATAAGGTATGTTGATTACCTATTTGTACTGTACAGGGAAGAAGTTTTACTTTTAAGCTCATGGGGCCCCTTCTCTTGAACATTCTCTGCTATCATACAACCTCTTAAATTTATGCATGTTGACTGCGTTAACAATGTCTCCAGTCATTCTGTTCCATTCATCCATGACTCTTATACTATAGAGGTATTTCTTATCTAACATCCTCTTTAAGTCCTATTTCGTAACATCCTCTTTAAGTTCACGTTATATCTTCTGGTTGCTCTGTCCCTACACCTCTCAAAGAACTGTTCTCTGTACACATCATGTCTGTTTTGAAAACTTAAGGGTTGTGTTTAGGTCACCCCTCACTCTCCTTTCTTCAAAGGTGGGTAAATTTAAAGCCTCCAGCCTTTCCCTGTAACTTAGGTGTCCTAATTTTGGTATCATCTTTGTTGCCCTCCTCTGGACCTACTGTACGAGCTCTTTGTAATTATGTAGGTGTGGTGACCAAACCTTAGAAGCATTAAGTTTTAGTCTTATGTAGGATATGAATAGCTTGCTAAACATTTCCATATTCATGTACTTGATAGCTATTCTGGTGTTTGCCAGCAGACAATACGTCTCCTTAATTATTCTCCTAATATGGGACTCTGGCAACAAGAGTACTGCTCTCACATCTGGGGTGGTTCTAGCTCTGCATCCTTACTTGACAGAGTTGAGCTGAAAGTGGTCTGACTTATAAACTCTCCCAGATTAACTTCAAAACATGACCTGCTTGCTCTACGTCACAATGTTGGTTCACTTTCCCTCTTTTTATAGGTATTACTTTGGTTTTTGCTTCTGAGAGCTGGCTGCTTGTGTGTCCACACCACTAGCTAGACCATGCAATACTCGGCAGGCTGCTATGTCACATGATTACTGTGGGCTGTTTTGGTAACCGTTTCTCTTCCTACACCTCGAAGCTTTGTTACTACCTACCTTCTCATGTCTTTCCTAATAACTATGACGTGGCATATTTTAAAAGATAGGTTTTTCACTTTCTTCAAAATTCATAAGTACTTTCCCTTATTTCTTCTTTTTCCTTTTCATAATCCTCTCTATATTTGAATATGTATTAGGTTTACTTGACAAATATTCTTTGCAAACAAGGCAAAAAACCGAGATGTGCTTATATTAACAAAGAAACCTTTTGATCCCTTTAGCACTGTTATAAATTGGGGATATGTGTTAGCTAACTGGAAGGGTCTTTGAAGCAACCACCTCATAGTATTGTGCAAGGTGTTAAAGATAATATATAGATGTATATGTAAGAAGAAGCAAGGTTCCTGTACCATGTGAAGTAAATGAGGATGATAGGGGAAAAAGTAAGAATATGAAAAGAAGTAATTATAATGAAACAGGATGTAGCTGTAATTTTAGCTTTTGTTAAAATTAAGAATGTTCACAAGCCTTAGTTGGAGGTGCAGTATTCTTTTGTGATTAATGAAACCAGCAGTTCATGATTCCATTTAACAGCCTTATACCTCATCAAAAGAATTGCCTCCATGGGGACCCAGGTCCTACCGATGGCCCATAACATTGCCTTCATGGGCAAAAACAGCCAATCAAAATAATATATGTTTTACATGAAAATTTTAGATACAATTTTGTATTTACTAAATTTGTTCAGCCAATCAAAATTATATATGTTTTACATGAATATTTTTGATACAATTTTGTATTTACTAAATTTGTTATTCACATTTCTGTAATGTATCTTGCAGTTGAAAGAATTTGCTTTGCTGGAGGGTAGTGCCGTCCTGCAGCAGAGTGAAAGAAGCATCATATGGAGTAGCATTCTGCATCAGGTATACACTGTATACATTTGTTATTTAATATGATCTTTGCCATTTCTCATTTTTAACCCTTTCACTGCCTTGTGCCTCACATGAGGAATCACCGAGAACTGTTCTTGCCTCATTTGAGGTTTAATGGTTCCCACCTTCACTTGAATTCCCAGCTGATGTGTGATCCCATCTCCTAAACACTGGAAACCTAATAACACACATAAATCATCAGAGTATAACTATGTCATCATGGCGAGAAGCCAGATTCACACACCGACTATTATTCTCATTTTTAGAATAAAAGAAACAGTTTCTCTTAAATTAGTGTTTATACTTTTGATGACAGTAAATTTTTCCATTTATTCATGTAAATAATGTTCTATGTAAATTATATGTAGCTATGTAAATTTTGTGCACAATATATAAAAGATATATATAATGCCCGTAAAAATGGTACGTGTGAAATCATGCTTGGAAAAAATGTTAAAATGTGTAATGTGTTTAGATATGTATAACGAAATCACAACTGGTTAAACACATAATCGACTTATACCTACATAAATAAGGAGCATCCATGCCACCTAGCCAGGGCACACTGTCATCCACTTAGTACTCCCCCATACCAATAACTTTTCCTTCTCTGAAACATGCTTTGGTAAAGCCTGTTCTCAAAAGAAGTGCGACTATTCTTTCCTTTCCAACTGTCATTATATATCTGTGGCATCTATTATTTATTTTCTGTGAATCTATTTTCAACTTCCATTTCCTTAAACATCTTGAATCTGTCTTCTTTCTGATCATCAGTAAGGTTTTTGTAAGGCGAGATCCTCCAGTTATATGTTTTTCTATCTTACTAATGTCTGTTCGTCAACTCTGAGAGACTGTGTGGAATCCTATATTGTATCCCTTGGTATATCAAAAGCTTTTGATAGGGTATGGCACTGGGGTCTCATCTTCAAGCTCCCCTCCTTTAGCTTCTCTCCCTCACTCTGACTCTTCATATCTGGCTTTGTCTTTGGTCGATCTCTATCCATAATTTTGGATAAATCAGCCTTGCCCACTTTCCCTATCAGTAGCTGTGTCCTTTGTGTTACTGTCTTGTTTTGTATTCTCTTACCCCTATTTATCAAAGATTTATCTTAACCCTGAAAGGACTGAGCCTTGGAAACGTAGGAAGGTCCCTATGACTGGGGTTTAAGGGGGGGTGAATCTAGTGTAATCAGTTAAGGGTAAATATCATGATTAAAGAAAAAGGAAAAATCTGCTGCACAAGCATTTAGGTACTGGCATGCCATGCAAGCTGAACTTGTCATGCGTTTCTTGAGTTTTTCAGACTCACACATCTTTGTTTCCTCATCACCACCAGTGACTTACTGTCACGTGAAAAACGCTTGCCAGTGTTAAACTCACCAAATCATTATCACCATATTTAGTGCCTTACAAACTATTGTATGTCAGCCATGAATTGATGTTGGGGATATGCCAAGGCCCTACCTTCCTCATCATGTTATATAGGTGACCAAGACACTTAGGGTTCTTTCACATTGCTAATTGCAGTTGGTTGCGACATAAAGCATCGCTACATACTGATAAAGCACACTTTTCAGTATACCCAATAGCAGGAAAAGGCAACCCACACAAGTAAGGGCCAAGGTCTCCACAAAGTAGACTTCATGCTATATATTTAAATTTAACCAAGGACTTGTTTCTGTGACAAAACTACCTCTGTATACTGATAAATTGTACCTTCCAGTTTAAATGAGGGCAGGAAGAGTAACCCACACAAGTACAGCTTGGGTCTCCATACCATGAAATGTACGAGTATGACTTGGGTTCCTTAGGGGGTTAAACGGATTCCCAAATGCACTTATACACTAATGACTTGACACTGCATTCTTCCACTTCTCTCAAATCACCTCCATCTTCTTTTGCTTGATCTACATCTTCACAGTTTTACCCATAAACTCAGGCTTGGACAGTAATTCCTAGTGGAGCAGATGCAGATGCCCATCTCTTTTAAAACCCTCCCACAATTTTCCGATCCACTTCGATGGATTTGTAATTCCAACACTCAACACAATAACTATGTACCACTGTAACATCTGTCTTGGAAAAGCCACATAACACAAATATGCCTTTGAGGAACTGGTAAATAACTGATAAATCTGCCTATGAGAAACTGGGAGTCCTCTTTTGATGCTGTAAATCTTTTCTGAACAGTTGCCCCAATTATACAAAGGAGTGATCTGTTCTTGTATGGAGTACTACTCTAACATCTGGGGAGATTAAAGTTTTTCATACATGCAAGACAGAATCGAGTCGAAGGCAGTTATTTAAATAAAAAGTTCAGTTGTTATCTGTCACACCTTTAGGATTGTTAGAAACTGGCATTTAATGGGAGCACTATGATATATATTTTTCTAAATTTAACTCTACTTTTAACTTTTCCAGTATTGGTGTCTGTCATCTCAGTTCCCAGTGCTGACACTTCTACCATCATCGCATGAGCCAGGTCATATGCTGCAGGAACTTGGACAGTCATTACAGGCTACTGCTTCTAGGTTTGACCTTGACCTTGCAGCTAGAAAATATCAAGAAGGTGAATTGATACCAAGTGATATAGATACAGTCAGGTCTTCTGGGGGTGATATTGGAGGAATGAAGGGAAAGAGCTCAAACATTCATGCAGCTGGATCTAGGAAGTTTGTTAAAGTTGATAGCAGTGAAGACAGAAGTAAAAAGCTTGTCAGCATTGTGAATGAGCAAAGATGCTATGACAGAGATATTACAGTGCAAAATAGTGGCAACAGCAGGAAAACAGATGTTCTGGTTTGTAAGAAAGATGTAACAGAAGAAGATAACTATAGTGCTTTGCATTACTCTCCTGCAAAAAGGACTAGAGAACAGCTTAGTTTTCATGGAAATACTTTAATGAAAAAGATTGAAGATGTGAATGAAAATCTGACTGAATTAACTCAGAAAAGTTCTGATACTCCACATAAGGTAGATACTACTGAAGATCCTGTTCTGTTGCCTGATGTTGCATCTTTAATTTGTGAGTATGATAGCAAGAAATCTCTAATAAATCAGAAGACTATGCCTGCAAAGGATTTATACCCTCATATGTTGGAAGGTCCACTTGGTCATGGGTTTGTCTCTGAAAAGATTGACACAAGCCCTGCAGCAGTTTGCAGTCCTGCACACTCAAGGGAATCCATGAAGACTGTTGGCCCACTCGAAAAGGCAAGTACAAGTCTTCCTGTTTTTATCTTATTATTTTTAAGAATGCAGATGGAAATGATTGTATGTCTTGATCTGGATATTTTGTTAGTAGATCAGGATTTTTTGTTGGTGTGTGCAAAGTTTTGAACTGTGGCAGTGTGCTAACCAGTAAGGTCATGCACAGTGGTGCTGTTTATCAGCTGCATGAACTAGATAAAGTTAAAAAAAAAACAGTGGAAGGGTCACCTCTCATGATAGGTAGCCATGTCTGACCTCACCTCCTCAAGATAACCTCATTAGGTCCCCATTCAATGGCAGAACCAATGGGATGGGTATGCTTTGCGATTCTTTTTTCTTGATATCTGGCGATTATTCAGTTTTATCAGAATTTTTACCAGTTAGTTGTTGCATTATTTGTTATCCTTGTACTCTATCATATTTTTAACTTTAAAATGTTTGAGTTTCTTTTATTCTTATCTGAAATGTGCATTTTTGCTAAATTTTCTTCCAATCAGATTCATGTAAAAAGTAACTTGCATAATTCCTGATGTCTTAGTCTGTGGTATCCCATCTTTATTGTTTGATAATTAATTATTGCTACCTCAAAGTCATGTAGGAAATAAGCTTATACTGTAGCTGCATATTTGTTTTATTTTGATAATCAAGTGTGTTTTTCAGTAACTAGAGAAAAAAGTCTTCAATTAGTTAAGAGACCATGGTATGGTGTTACTGTATTGTCCATAACTTCAAAGGTTTGAAGTTAGATCCCATATATTTGGGCATGGTTAGAAGAGGCTTTATCACTTTATTGTACTCAGAACCGATTGAGGGTTCACATTAATTGAGCCCGTAAGTAGCATAGCCCATGTAAATTAAAAAAAAAAAAATTTGGTGCTGAACACTTCTTTACCAATCTTCTTTATGTTTGCATTCTCATGCCTCTTTCACCAAAAATTTAATTCTCTTTGACCTTTCATCAAAGTCCTAGTTGCAATATACCTTTTTAACGTTTTTCTTGAGTAGATATATTTTTAATTATTCATGTCAGTCCTTTCTTTTATATACAGTACTCAAACTATTCCAATATCCTGTTGTAGAATTTTAGCTCATAAATATATTTCATAATTCTCCACACCATCAGCTCATTTGATTCTAAAGCCCTTTCTTAAGAACTCTGCTTCAGTACATATGTGCAACTAATAATATTAAGATTTTGCTACTTTCAAACAGGTAAAGTTGTGGCAGGCATCACTGATTGATCCAGAAGTGCCTCACACTGCATATCAGTCTTCCTCAGACACTAGTCCAGCTCCATCCATTCTCTCACTAGATTCCAGTCATCCTTTTGATCCTCATGAAGATATCAACAATAGCCTTACCAGTCTTCAACATGACCCTGCCCAGATGCCCCTCAATACTGGTAAAACCCTCTCAACAGATTGCATTGGGATTCTTAAAAATGTCAAAAACGAGAAGGTTAATAATCTTCAAGGCCACAGTGTTGAAAGCAACTCTCCACTGCAATCTCCAGAAAGAATGGAGTGTGATCTTCCGAAATGCTCCTGGAGGAGTAACAGCATGACTCCTCGCCTGCCTTGGGGAAGAACGGTAAAAGCACGTGACCTTGACAGTGGCTGTCCTGGCTCAGAGCAGAGCACCAGAGTAAGTCATAACGCCAGTCTTGATCAGCCAGAGCAGCTTGACTTTCCAAACTTACAGTCAAGCTTAGATGCCACAAATAATAATGAAGAAATACCAGAAAAATTGATACAGCCTTTGCAAATCTC
This sequence comes from Panulirus interruptus, assembly GCA_032273725.1. NCBI lineage: Eukaryota > Metazoa > Arthropoda > Malacostraca > Decapoda > Palinuridae > Panulirus > Panulirus interruptus. The sequence goes on from JAUTYZ010150003.1 coordinate 9,198, forward strand.
TAGATGTGAGAATGAAGAACATGCTGATGACTGTGTTTCTAATGAGCCTATTAATAAAAGTGGTTCTAGATGTAGTACCCATTCTTGTTATGAAGACAAGGAGTTAGAGCATGAAGCTGATTTGTCACCATCTATTGATCTTGTTACAATGGCCTTTCCAACGCTTGGGGCCTGCCAAGTATTAATGGATAATAAGAAAAGCAGAACATTATCTGGTAGTAGAAGTAGCAGAAATAGCTCAAAAAATAGAAGAGATCACTGTTGTAGGTATGATGAACAACAGGATGTCAAAGATAAAACCAGAAATGAAATACCTTGGAGTTCTGACTACAGTATCAGGGATGAATCTCAAAGAGGAACAAATAGCAGAAATTCAAAAGTAAGTAAAGACAGTGTAGTCAATGAAAGGAATTCACATAACCAAGATACAGAGTTTAATAGTGGTGTATTACATACCCATCAAAGAACCAAATTGAAAAAATTGCCGGAGATGAAAGCTCTAGAATCAAATGAGAAAAGTAGAGGAAGGCACAGTGATAAAACATACGAGTCTGTCAGGAAAGAACAAAATATCAAGAGGAGTATCACGTCATCCCTAGCTGAGGAAAACCATTTAAGCCAAAAAAAGTCCTGCAAATACAGTGCAAAATATGTCAATAGAAATTCCTCTGATACATCAGATATGTCTATAAGCTCCCACAATATTCATAATAACATATCAAAACTGAAAAGGGACTTGAATATTATAAAATCACAGATGATGAATCTTACAAGTGAAGTCTTCCATGAAAACAAGAGAAAAAGTAAGGGAGGTTGTAAAGGGAGTTCAAATAACCAAACTTCCTATCTAGAAGGAAGACAGAAACCCATTAAGGCATTAGATGTATCTGTTTATTCAGATGATTGTGAACATGACTCTGATATCACAGTTCAAAGTTTTCAAGCATTCAAAGATCCAAAGTCTAGTTGTTCAAGATATAGGACTAGCATGCTCATTAAAACGGGAAAACCCTACAGATCTTTCCCATCAGAGAGGAACTTACAAGATTGTCAAGGAGATACAAGTGTTCAATTCTCAAATTCTTCCATGGATATGTTATCTGAATCATTTTTAGAGTCCAAGATGGAAAGATTACCCAAGAGCACTCCCAATAGCAAGGAAAGTCAGTTTAAAGAGCAAAAAACTAAAAGTCTTCCAAATTCAGTGAATAACAGAGTTGCTAAAACATTTAAGGATATAAAAAAGGGGTATGAAATCAAAAGAAAGTTATGTTATGAAAATGAAGTGGAAACTACTGAAATTAGAGAACAAGATATTGACTGTAAGAAGGCTTTTGGAACTATACCTTTTAGTCACCTAGATACTAAACATGTATCAGTACAAACAGAAAGCAAGGTTGAGGGCTCTCATATTTGTAAATCAATACAAACAGCTTCAGCTAACAAAACAAGTGATGAAGTCATGAATGAATCCTCCCAAACAAAACACCAGGGGAGCCAGTCCATCTTAGTTCCAGATGCCCAACTCATCAGTGCAGCAGCACCAGTAATATATATTCAGAACTACAAGTAAGTTTTGATATGTTGAT
>JAUTYZ010150333.1:0-11064 GCA_032273725.1 Panulirus interruptus
TGGATTTCATGCATATTTTTCAGCTAACTGATGTCAAGCCATAAAAATACAAAAAACTAGAACAAAGTGAAAAGCAGAAAAATCAGATTAACTATGCTCCTCATGAAGAAACTAATAAATAGCCTTTACAAACTCATTTTTCAAGGACTTGCTACTATACACATAATTCTGACATTCAAAAAAATCTGGCAACAAACTTCACTACCATTATTTACCCCTTCATATACATGCACTGCATCCACTGAAAACATCACCAAACTAAGAAACAATGTAGGAAACTACATCTTTTTGAAAGATGACAAGTACCTACAACTTTATGTACACACAAAAATTGTAATTACATAAAATAATGATTACGTCAACACCAATTACTGGTTCAGCCATTTGTTAAAATAGCTGTTTTCATTCACCAAAAAACAAAATGTGAAAAAACAGATAATCTACCATGACAACACACAAACAGACTATTATTTGCTTCAAAACTATATGTACATAATCCTATACACTTTTATAGATTTGGTTCATAAAAAATTCCTCACACAAACCAACATTCCCATACCACATAACTACTTAAAAGGGGATATAACACCAATATGATGTCAGAGATCCAATTATATACACCATTATCCAATGTGCCACTTCCCATATTTCAAAAGGGGTAGCTATACAGTATTTGCTCCAAATACCAGGGAAAAAAGTTTTTAAACTTCAATATTTGCAGCCAAGTGAGAAATTACATAATGTACAGGTTTAGTCGAGTGTCAGATTATTATTTCATATAATGAACACATTTATTTCTTCAAACTTTGTTCCTTATATGCATTTTGTGTGATATGTCTAAAGTGCCAAAGCAAAACTTTTCCATGATGAGCTATTCAGTCATGAATTGGGCCCACTGAATACCACTAATGCCCTACACAACACATTCATTATCAATTACTGTGGTCATATTCTGTGGTGTCAGTATGTGAACTCAAGGCCCACCACAGTATGTAACCAAAACCTCTAACAACAAAATGCTATCTTTTAAACATAAAAGAAACTTTTCCTAAATGTAAAGCAAGATGGCACATAGAAAGATCATTTCTAGACCACTGGGTAATGAAGGCTGAAGATGAATGCCCATAACTTTACCAGAGAAACCTTACTTATGACCCATGTGATCTTGTTACCTAAACAGGAAGAGAGCTCATGAAACCTAAAGCAAGATACTCACTCCAAACTTAAGCTAAAATGATTTAGAAATACTTTCTAAAACAAATGGTATCTGGTCTTACTAGCAGAACTAATGATGAGGAATGAGTTTAATGGACACCATGGGCAACAAAACCTAGATCTGAACTTGCATAAATCTGGTTCCATATCATAATTCCATATATTCTCAAACCTCTGGTCAGCAATATGAAGCATCAAACTTCTTCAAACACTTTAGGTGCTTTGCTTTATATGAATCAAAATCTACGTTTATGTGTCTGCATGGGTGTGAGCATGTACACGACTTAATATGGTTTTAATTGAGGAAAGCCTGCTAATAAGAGCAGAAAACACATAAAATGCAGTTAGTTTTCTGAGTAACAAATAAACTGATATTGGCTAACTGATAAATGTGTAATGTTTTTGTTCACTCTACCATGGAAGGAACTGGACAAACATAAACAGTAAGAGGTTATTCTCCACCATAAGATTTCACCTCAGCTCTAATCTCCATTTTGATAGAAAATCTTTCACTGCACATAAATATTTTTTCTATTAATAAACAAACTACATGCAGGCAACGATTTAAATCTTATTAAAAGCCCTGTAAAATATAAAAATATGACACCAAAATTTCCAAAATAATACAATTTTCAACATGTTCATTAAACTTGTATCTACACAAACACAATCTAGAAATTTATGACACAAATATCTTAGTTATGTATAGCACCAGCCACACTCACAGCTCCCTATTCAATACCATGGGCAAAGATCATGACAAGTCCTGGGTCGAGAAGCATATCATCATTCATGTGGCGGTTATCACAAGCCATCACCACCACTGCTTGTTTTCCTGGCACTCTTTTGCATATGTAACTCTCATAGTGACGTCGATTCATCTGCAACAGGAAACTTATTACCTCTTAAATCAACACAATATATTTCTTAGCCTGAATCTAATAAAATACTTTAGTAACCTCACATATCATGTCCTTTAATGTTTTGCCAGCACTCTATATAGCATCAACAGAGCTGAAATGAATTTGAATTTATATAGATAAAAACAAAAAAAAGTATATCATTATAAAAAGGAACTGCATCTTGAAATCTTACATCAATTCAAAAGTACTATACTCTGAATTTTCTATGAATATCATTAATTCTGCTAGTTAGCGAGATTTAAACTCCATTAAAGAGTAGAGAGGGAGGACTGGTCTACAAAGATCACTGTGTTTCATTCCCCAGAAGGAAAGGCCATTCTTCATCTGTTCGCACTATCTTGCTTTGTGGGAAAAGGTGAAGTATGAAAAAATCATGCATTTTCTAGTCCATACCATCTAATACAACAGAATACTACAAAATGATCTGACTAGCCACCATCTAAGCCTCTCATAAATTGCACATCATGCACAATACCTATCATGTTCCTTCTTACCTAAATCATATGAATCATGCTCTATCTACTCTCTTTTTCCTCAAGTCTGTACCATGCTGAAAATATGTATAACCAACTCTCATACCTATCTATGTACATATTTCACATATTCTTTCGCCCATCATTTACATCTGGGACCTTATATCTATCTATCATTCTTTTCCATCTACTCTGCCCCATCAATCCATTTAAGTCACAACACACAAAAAATTTCTTCCCTACATGCACATCCTCACATACCCTATCTGCTTTTCTTTAGAAGGGTATCTTTAGCCTCCTATTTTCATTACAATATGGCGCATTTGCAACCATTAACTTCACTCTCAGCCTATTACTCTTGAATTTCACACCTAAGTCCTGAGCTGACACACTCTGCTGTCAAACTTCTTTTCATATCACTCTTCCTTCATTATTACCCCCCTTCACTTGCAAATCCATCTGTATTATCTTTAAAGCTTGATCTCTTACACCTTTGTTCCATTCCATTCAAAGACTACACTACCTCTAAAACCTTGTCCTTTACTTCTACTTCCTGACAATCATCTTTTATTCCATTCACATTCCAATCATCCATATGGACCTAATTATCTTGTCAAAGTGGCTGCAGGCATGTCACTTTCATATACGACCATGTGCACCTTTTGTGTAATCAATTTGTATAACTGGAGTCCCCAGTCCTAAACCTGCAGGACAGAAAAAACATAGCAAGAAATAATGCAACCCCCTGAGGTACATTTACTACCGTTATGACTAAAGAACACACTTAACAAACTTCTCTGCGGTACACACTACCTGCCTAGTCTCCAGCGTGGACAACCCTGGTGGCCAACGTCGCTCATGTGCATTTTCCATTAGTTGATCTATTATGTGCGGAGGGCACCCTGATTCACTCAAGGCGCGTCGGATCACAGCCTGGAAAGTTTAAGCAACTGTCAGACTTGTATACCCTGTGTACACACTTCTTCAAATGAAAAGGGTTGAAGCTGAATAAGTGATACAACTTACATTCAAGTAATTTAAATAATTTTTCGTCAGGAGGAAGGCTGACATTTCAGAAAGGTAATGCCTGATGACAACATGTGGTGTGAGGCTGGTTGATCATGTAAGGTATGAAAGTGTAACAGAGAGGTTTGGCAGTAAGTGAAGTCTAATTGAGAGGGTTAACCAGGGTATGCTGAATGGCTCACTCATATGGAAAGGATGAGCAAAAAATAAGTGACTACAAGGATCTGCATGTCAGAAGTGGAGGAATCATGGGAAAGAGGGAGGTGGACAGATGGAGTGAAGGAGGCTTTGGACTACGTAGGGTTGAGCATTCAGGAGGGTGAAATGTGTGCATGAGATAGAATGAACTGAGTCAATGTGGTATGCTTGGGGGAGATATGCTGTCAATTGCCTGAACCAGGACACATGAAGCAGCCAAGGTACTCTAAAGTACTTTGTGGTGCTTGGATATGGATAGCAAGTTCTGGTTTAAGTACATTAAACATAAAAACTAGAGAGTGCATGTGTGCCAATAAGCCCATTGTTTATTTGTTCCTGTCACTACCTTGCTGGGGTGGGAGAGGCAATTAGGAAAAAAAAAGTTCCTCTACATGCAGAGAAGTGAGTGCAAAGGAAAAGAAGCTGTTTCAGGATGGTACAGATTTGCTGAATGAGTTACCGATGAAGACACATAAAGAAATGATGCACAAACCAGTGAATCTTTTGCATCTATATTGAGGTAATATTCATTAAATGCATAAATTACCATAAAACCAACATTAGATGGGGACTGATATGAATCAACATGCAGTAAACCTCAGAGATGTATTCTTTACCTGTAACATAGCATCAGGAGTTGAAATCATACCACCCCAACGAGTGACACGGGCACGAGCTAAGGAACTGGCCCACCTCACAACCTCATCTTGCTCCATTTGGTCTGCTATTGCTCTCATTTGGGGATTGCTGATTCTCATAGCTCGCATAAAATCCTGAAATAGCTCAGAGATTACATCGACCCAATGTGCAAAGTTACACTGAAATACTGTTTATTTGGATTAAACGGTGCTTGGGGTAGTCAGAATACTAGAATTTTCTGGATATATGGTAAATGATATGATCTGATTTTGAGGAATCTGCCAAGCACTTGAAGCTAATGGTTATTCAGTGCATTTTAGCATGTAAAAGATATCTAAAAATCTATAACTATTTACACGAAATCATACTGGTATATTTTGGATTCCTTTAAAAGGTAACTAAAAACATAAAACTATTTATAAAAAATAAAATATTTTGGCTTACTTCAAAAAAATTCATTCATCTATTTACATTAACATTATTATCTAAAATTTCAACAGTACTTTTATTCCTTCAATTGTTATCATATAATTCATACATGACTTTGACACTCCTAAATTTTTGGCATTCCACTGTTACAAGTTCCAAGGTAATGCTGTAAATGCAGGTGTCACATACTGAGGTAAGTCTCCTCTCCAATAAGTGACCATGGGTCAGAAGAGTATGACAAGTCTTCAGTTTACATAGCATTTTCTAATACTGTTGTTTCCTGTTGGAGGATGAATACATACTTCAACAACTTTCTTTATCCTCTGTAGATTGTTTTCTTCTGGGCATCCAAGTCCCATATAGCTTGCCGAATACATCTAACATAATTATTTATCCTGCTCATAAAATTACTGTGAGGTATAATTCTCATATGTAAATATTTTGATACAGTGAAACTGCTTTAACCTCAGCATTAGCCATTTCATTATCACTGATACCACCTGCTCCAGAACACAAACAAAATTCTACACTCTTATCCTTTGAATTGATTCTTACAATCTAATCTTGGACGTTCTGAGATATGGGATGCACTGGAGCATGGTGTTATATGGCTTGAAATGCATTCTGAAAATTGGATTAGATTGTAAATTTCTTTTTTAGAAGATTTTTCAACTGATTTAAGTGCAGCTTGAATACCACACAGTTCTGAAGTAAATGTGGAAGATTCTCGTAATACTTTTGCGACGTGAGATTCTTCTTCAATAACTATGGCAAAACCTACACCTTCATCACGTTTTAAGCCACCAGTAGATATCTTTATTCTGTTTGCATGAACAGTATCATGCTGAAGGAATATAAATCAACTTTTGTTATCAAAGAGGCAATTGGTTGTTTTCATCCTGTCCCTGCAAAGTTTGATCTTCGTAACCTTTCAGGATGGGACCCAAGCAAAACCCACTTTTAGAACTGCATTCAAGTCCAAACCACTCCCATTAATAGCATTATTTATTCTTACATTATAAGGTTTAGAGAGCTTTGGATGTTCATCAAATACCTTAGTCCTCTCAACAGCAAAAACAGACTCATACAGTATCTAGGGTTTGATGGTGTACGTTTAATCCTACAGAGATGCTTTAAGCCAAGTTTAAAGATGTCATCAGAGTGCACTGCATCAATTAAAAGCTGAAACCTCATCGTTTGGGTGCTGGCAGGCTATCTTCACATCTTAAATTCATAGGGAGCATGCCGGAATCTATAACCAGACTCTCAGCTTTAGAGGATCTAAATGGTTCAGTGCATATTCTTATACTGTACCAATATCATGGATGTCAACCATTTTCAGTCCAGTTTCAATATACACATTGAATCACGTGACCTCGGCATGGCTTTCCTATCTGCTCCCCAGGAGTAGTGAGACACAACCTTCAAAATGCTTAGCAACTTTGTCACTTTACCTGTAGACTTTTAACCTCTTAACTCCTCCTTAAAGATGTCTACAGTAGCTTTACAAAATGAGTTTTGTGCCTTTGATTCAAGGCCATGCACTGAGACTGCATGTTGGCTGAGGTGGTAATGAGCAAAACTTTCTCACCACAGTTAGTCATCCTCCATCATGAGATTCATAAGTTTTCTAGGAAGAAAATCTAATGGCTTTTGGCTAAATTTAGACAACCAGGCAGACGATTACGAATTACTTGATGAAGATGATCTGTCTTCGGATTGTGTGGAGTGATTTTATGGACAATGTCTCCTTCATAACAGAAAGCTGACCAAGATGAGACAGGAGAAGGCGTTTCAAGCAAAAGTGGAGCCAGTGTATCCAGCGCCTACCTGACCTTGACAACGATGCAGATGGTAATTTTACAAATTCTTAAAATTTGCTATGAATAAAATTTCAGTAAAACACATTGATCATAACAAGAAAAGTTATTATATAAGATGAAAAATAATAATAATCAATTTTTTGTGTGAGTAATATAAACAATAAAACATGATCAGTGGCAAATCAAATGACACTCAGGCCTTACTCCCACACTTTTTTCCGATGTTGTACAGATACATCTACTAAACTTCGGCATACACATGATCAGAGTAAAAACAGTGGCCAAAATACATTTGTGAAGTTTTTTCATTGTTATAGGAAAACCTTTGCCACTGCATACATTTTCTAATCTTGAAAACTGAGATTTTCAGGGCTGGAAAGGGAACCTTAGCTAACAGTTATGAAGAGGTTAATATGAAGGGCCCAGGTCAGTCTTCTATCAAAAATCATGCTAAAAAATTTTGCACCTTTTCATATGGAGTATGAATGCCTTTCAGTAATACATGTGGAACTTCTTATCTTTTAGTTGATCTTGAAAAATTTATAAATATAGTTTTGTATTCAGAGAAATTTAAACCAGATTTATCTTCCCAATCGATATCTTATCAACAGCATCTTCATATCTCATAGCAACTTCAGGTGATGATGTATAACAGACAGCCAATTCATAAAAAAAAAAGGTCAACATCTCCTGGAATAGTGTTTACAACACTCTTAATGGCAGCAATGAAGTAGCTAACACTTAACACATTGCCATACAGTATGCCTTCTTCCAGTCGGAATTCTCTTAAAAACTCATAGCCAACCCTTAAATTTAATTCTGTCTTTCAAAAAATATTGAATAAACTTTAATAGTCTGCCTTCAAGGCCCATTTTGTGGAAATGCTACATCTTCAAGTAGTGACACAGGTTTTCCCTATATCATTGAACACTGCTATTGTTTATCTATCTATCTGTATCTCTGATGCCTGTTACCTCCTGGAACTCTCTCAAGGAGGTGGCCAAGGTAATAGAGTCTTCATAACTAGTGAACTCCAGTGCCGCTTCTTAGTCTTTAGTGCTTCTACATTAACAGGCCACTGGCAAAGGGCAACTAAAGCACAGTGTTTGCAGAGGTTCCAACCTAATGTTCCTACCAACTATTTCTACCTAATGTTTTTACCTAATGCTCCTGCCTAAATGTTCCTATCTAGTATTTATACCTATTGCTCCTACCATTTTGCCAAAAGGCAGGGCTAACACATAGTGCTCACCGCAGGGAAATCTAGAGTTACGAAGAATGAAGTGTGTGAGTAAAGTGTTGTCGAGTGTTATGTGTGACACGGAAAGACTGTATGTTTGTGGACAGAATGCTATTGTACAATGATGATTAAAAAATCCTTTCTGATTGTTACTTGATATTCATATCTGGAGGTCCGAGCTAGATCAAAACTCTACAACCATACTGGAATGGATACAATCATTTGCTGGATATAAGTGAAAACCTTTATAATTAACCCACTGGGAACTGAAAACATGGAAATATCAAATAATTATTGGAAACTGTTAATTGGGTACTCACCAAATTCAAATGATGGAAGCCAATGAATCAATCAGTCAGTAGCTCACTGGCTACCAAGTGGCTGCCCTGAGCCAATCAGAGAAAAACTACATCAACATGACCAACATAAACAAAAAGTCCTGTAGAATCTAGATGAACAGGAAAGACTTTCTGATGATCAGATATTGTCCACTTGCTACTTAAAAGTCCTGATAGAATCTTGGTTTTTGCCATTAACTGTACTTGTCTGGTTTTTAGAGAATCTCTGAGAAGCACCTTGAAAATTTTGATCCCATCTAGTTATTGGAGAATTTCAGTTGTCAAGGGTCTAGATAAGTGAGATTGCAGTGTATTATCATCATCTGCATTCATAAGAAATGAGCACAGTTATCCCCAACACTTTATTCAAAATTTACAACAAACTCACTATGGAGTAAATCAATGTTAAATTTGTCCTGAGTATAACTATTAATCAATCAGGGATAAGCTCTGTACAGTGTGTGTTACCACAATAGACTCAAGTAAAGTCAAGATTTTTTAAATGCTTAAAAGGAAAAGCTTTTCATAGTATAAATATATCTTTTGTAAACTATGCCCTTATCAACCTTTGCATGTTTTGATGTTGGCCAAAACATGAGCTAAGAATTAGAAACCCCCTGTGATTTTAATGTGTCCAATGCTGAGGATGGGCGAGGATATGAAATATGTACTATATGTAGGTGGTACTTAGTCATGTGTCTTTTCATGTTTTTCATACTTGTTTACAGTTTGCAACAATAGAAACGGCCTCAGTCATTCACATTTATTCTCTAGCTATCACTTGTAATGCACTGAAACCACACCCCCCTATCCAGAACCAAGCCCCGCACACCTTTCTGTAGTTTCCCCCAGCTTCCTCATATACCTTGGTTCAGTATGTTGAGAGCACATCATCCCCTGTATACCATATCGCTCCAATTCACGATATCATATGCACACCTTTCACCCTCCTACATGTTCAGGCCTTGATCACTCAAAATCTTTTTCACTCCATCCTTCCATCTCCAGTCTGGTCTCCCCCTTCTCCTTGTCACCTCCACTTCTGGCACATATATCCTCTTTGCCAACCTCTCCTAACTCATTCTCTCCATATGTCCAAATCATTTTAGCACATCCTCTTCAGTTCTCTTAACAATACTCTTCTAATGACCACACTTTTCTCTTATCCTTTTATTACTGACTCACTCGAACCCCTTCACACCACATACTGTCCATAAACATTCAATTTCCAACATATCTACCCTTCCCCACACATTCTCATCTACGGCCTATGCCTTGCATCCATACAACAATGTTTAGACTACTACACCTTCAAACGTACCCATTTTCACCCTCCCACCTTTCTACACATTCCTCTATGCTACCAGAACTTTCACCCCCTCACCCTCCCTATGATTCACTTCTGCTTCCATGGTTCCATTCGCTGCCATGTCCAATCCCAGATATCTAAAACACTCCACTTCCTCCAAAACTTCTCCATAATCTCGCACCCATACTAACCTGTTCCTCTACCTTGCTAAACCTGAAAACCATACTTTTCTTTACATTTACTTTCAACTTACTCCTTTCACACACTCTCACAAATTCAGCCACCAACTTCTGCAGTTTCTCACTCAAATCTGCCACCAGTGCTGTGTCATCAGCAAACAACAACTGACTCACTTCCCATGCTCCCCATCACCCCCTACAGACTGCATCCTCGCCCCCTCTTCAAGACCTTTGCATTAAACTCCCTCACCAGCCCATCCATACACAAATTAAACAACCATGGTGACATTGCACACCCCTCCTGCAGACCAATCTTCACCTGGAACCACCCTCATCTATCAAGCTGAGAACTTAATAAAAATGAACAAAGAGAAATTTGAACATATTCGCCATGGGATAGCTAATGCTATTGCAGTGCCTACATACAGAGGCCCTACAGGAAAACAAATAAAGAGTACAAATACAAAAGAATACAAAGTATTCAAACAACAACAGACCAGTTGGTCCCTTCGAGGCTGTTTGTGATAATGGAAGAGACATGAATATCATAGATCAGTGTGGTAAGAGTAGAAATACGTCCATATTAAAGATAAAAAGACCTTATATACTTTTCATGTAGCTAAGTTTGTGCAAATAATGTCAGTCTTGGATTTGAAGCGAAATATATATCAAGTCTATTCTTATACGTATCTATGGTACCACTTTCAATCAATCTAATTGGTAAATCATTCCATATGTTAACAATCCTGTTGAAGAAAAAGTATTTTGCCTCATTTGTAAGCATTACTATGAGTGAAATCAGATGAATCTATACCTATGTAATTCGTTATATCGAGATTATCGAAGCCTTTGATTATTTTGAATGTCTTCATCAGATCACCCCTTAACTTTCTCTTTTCTAAACTAAATAGAATTAAGTTGTTTAATCGGCTTTCATTAGATTTGTTTCTCAGTCCGGTAATCATCTTGGTAGCTCATCTCTGTATTCTCTCCATTTCTGTCTATGTCTTTCCTCAATAAGGGTGACCAAAACTGAAAACAATACTCGAGATGGGGACGCACGAGTGACTTTTAAAGAGTATGGCTAATTTTCCTGGACTTTAATTCTATTGCCCTACCTATAAATCCAAGAATCTTGTCTGCTTTTTTAACTGCCTCTGTGCACTGTTTATTTGGCTTTAGATCTCCAGCAATTATTACACCCAAGTCTATTTCCTCTTTTTCCTTTTGCTGTTCAACAGAATTCATACTGTAGCTTGTCTTTTCATTTAT
>JAUTYZ010150664.1:0-11059 GCA_032273725.1 Panulirus interruptus
CATGGTTTAACACATCCACTTCACATGCCCTGGTTCAGTCAAATGACAGCATGTTGACCTCTGTACACCACATTGATCCAATTCACTCTATTCCGTGCACACCTTTCACCCAACTACATGTTCTGGCCCCAAATGCTCAAAGTCTTTTTCACTCCATCCTTCCATCTCCAATTTGGTCTCCCTGTTCTCAGTGTTCACTCCACTTCTGACAGATATATCCTCTTTGTCAACCTTTCCTTACTCATTCGCTCCACATGTCCAAACCATTTCAGCACACCTCCTAAGCTCCCTCAACCACACCCTTCTTCTTACCACAACTCTCTCTTACCCTTTCATTACTTACTTGATCAAACCACCTCACATATTGTCCTTAAACATTTCATTTCCAACACATCCACCCTCCTCTGCACAGCCTTATCTATAGCACATACTCACATCCATAAAACACTGTTGGGATTACTAAACCATGAAACATATCCATTTTTGCCCTCCCAGTTAGCCATCTCTCTTTCCAAACATTCCTCAACACTCCCAGAACCTTTGCCCCCTCACCCATCCTATGACTCATTTCCTCTTCCATATCTACTCCCAGGTATCTAAAACACTTCACTTCCTCCAATTTTTCTCCATTCAAACTCACACTCCAACTAACCTGTCCCTCAACTCTGATAAATCTAATAACCTTACTTTTATTTACACTTACTCTCAACTTCCTCCTTTGACACATCCTTCCATACCCAGTCACTAACTTCTGCAGTTTCACGCTCGAATCTGCCACCAGTGCTGCATCATTAGCAAAATGATGTTACAGCACTATATACATAGTGTGGTATTTTTTAAGGAATTTTTGTCACAAACACAAAGTATGATTAATCAGGGTTTTCATCACTTATATCTACTTTCTTGTCAATGTGCTAGAGTTGCCCTCTGTCAGTGGCCTGTTAAGGATGGGGTACATAAGGCTAAGAAGTGGCACTGGAGTTCACCAGTCATGGAGACTTTTGCTGTGGCCACCCCCTTGAGGGAGTTTCCGGAGGGAATGGGATTCAGATATATAGATAGATAGCTTAATATATTATTACATAATGTGAGGGCACAAATCTTGTACAGGCCTCCTTGACATCTTCACATAGACTGTATGGAAAACCTTTTGTCTGCAGCATCTGGTAACAAGCAGAAATGGGTGTTTATTCACCTCAGGGTTAAGGGAGCCATTTCAAGAATTTTAACCACATACACACCAGCAACAGTGAACAGAAAAAAATAATGCTGGTTCATATATGAACTGGCTGCACCAAAAAGGTTCAACCTACTGAGATAAATTTCAACCACAAACTAATGATGAAATCCTTTATTTACTCAGTAGTTAATCAAAAGGGAGGCTTAACAATAATAATAATAATAATGATAAAATAATGATACTAAAAAGACCAGATAACCTTAGGTAGACTGCGTAAGAGCAATCTGTCAAATCTTATACCAAGACAATTGCAACGATAAGTTAGTGGTAAAATTGCACAAAGTACCACTGACAAGGTAATGGGAAGATGAAGGTTTAGAATTAAGCAGTGATAAATATTTACAAAGACACCATGCCAAGGGTGCACAGTTATGATATAAACCAGTGTTTTTCAAAATAAGGGGCAACCTAATATTGGGTCACTGAATATCAGTCTGTGGGCTACAATGTTCATGAAAACAGTAAGTAACTCATTACTGTATTTACTCTTGGGCAAAATCTTCTGCATTTCCAAATTTTCTTACTTCTAATTTATGTATTCATTAAGTAACTACTGCATTATAATATCATATCAAAAGTATTTAGTAATTTCTGCATTTAAAATGATTGTTAGGTATATGTAAAGAACCTTGGAACTGTTGCATTTTCTAACTCATGCAGTATGACTGACCTGTGAGCATGACATTTTGTGAGTGAAATTTACAGTGAAAGTACTGAGATTCACTCTCAACATATGGATGTATTTCACAAATTGAAGACCTACATTTGGAGTGTGAGGGATTACAACTTTAACAGTAGCTACTTAGGAATGAAACAGTACACTTTTAGTTGACAAAATTAGGCAATACTGAGGGCATTTCAGTCAGTGTATTCCTTGTCAGTACTGTTTTAGCTGTGGGGTTTGATGACTAAATTTTCACCCCAACAGTTAACAGTTTTGTTTTTAGAAAAAGTACTTTAGAAACTCGGGTATCAAATGCAGAGGTTTCTGCCATATAAGCTTTGTCTGAACCATTGAACAAGAAAGCCAAATTATGTATGGGGCACAATTATTATGCTTTTTTGAGATGGTTTCCCCTTTCATAACTGATAAAACCAAGATCCAAAGCCTCAGTTATTCATAATGAAATGCTTACAAATGAGTTTAAAACTGTCAAGGTTAAAAAGACAAACACAAAACATAGAACTCACTAATAAGCTCTTGAATATTTTTAATGGAAAAAGCATCAGATGGATTAATAAAGACAAGTTCTTTGTAAGTCATCTACTCTGAATGCTTAAGTACAACTGGCATCATACTCAGCTGCATACTGGGATGCAAAATAGATAATGGCACATACAGTTGCTGTAGAGCAAATTCTTCTGGAAAGTCTAGATATGGTGTGTACGATTATTGATGACAAATTGGATGAAAAATTGAGCAGCATTACTCTGAATGATAACATTATGACTTAAAGTATTTGTACTACTGCAAAGCAATTAAAACCTAAACTTGTTACTTGCTTAAAGTCTGCTTGGGATTTTGTATCCAACTCAACGAGAACACTGATGTATCAAATTATGCAACACCATTAGTTCATGAATTGTATTTATGGAAAGATGATTTCATATAAGATTTGCTATGTTGTCTTACTTTACCTACAAACACAACAGGGTCACAGACAATTAAAACAATCTGCATTGGGCTAGTTGCAAGTGAATCACAAGTGAGGTTTGCAGCAAATATGACTGATAGAAATAGCAGAGTTGTGAGAAAATTGCCTAGGGCAATTGGTAATACTGTATGTTATTAGAAACAATGTTTTATTTACAAAGTATTTCATCTGATGACACTTGTGAAGGAAGTAGTGAAAATAATTGATATCATTAAAGAAGCCCAATGAACAATAAATTTTTAGAAGCACTATGCTTAAAATTGGGAGCTACTCATACTCATTTACTGTTTCACAGTGAAGTTAATGGGCCATCATAGGGTAGGGTGTTTAAATAGATTCACATTTTTCTTGTAGGAAAATGGTTTGATTTAGGAAATTTATTCTGCAATGACAGTAGCAAAATGAAGTCAAATATAGTTAACATTTTTCAATTCTCAGTGAACTGATTTTGAAGTTACAAGGAAAAGGTAATGATTTGGCTCAGCAATGTAAATAGATCCAAACATCCCCAAAATCATCACTTTCATTACAAGTGTGACTCAGAGATAAATACCTGAGCTACTACATTCCCAACTCTGTTGCAACACCAAGGACAACAGCCTCAATGGAGACACAGCAAAAAACAGGTGACATGCAGTTATTCCTCACTGCATTGTCTGAGATTCTAATCACTACTTTTCAGCAGAAAAGTTTGAAAATTTAAAGGAAAAGTGTTAGTTGCAAAATCCTTTTAGTTTTGAAAATCCTGAGTTTATTACAGACTTAACATCTGAAGAAGAAAACAAGCTGCTGTAGCTCACCTACAACAGCATACTACAAAGATGCCAGGAGTCATTGTCATTGTTTTGGATCAGCATTTCAAAGAATATCCACTGTTAAGTAAGTTTAGTGTTTTGCTGTTGCTGCCATACGCAACAACCTGTATGTCTGAACTGGGATGTTGCTGCCATATGCAACTACCTACATGTCTGAACTAGGATTTTTGACTGACAGACTTTGAGATTACAGAACAGATTTATGTGTGTAGCTGATATGATATGCATAAGCATATAACACTTTCATCTTGTGATCCAGACTGGAATGATATCATGAACAACTAGCAGGCCTACCCATCAGATAGAGTTACTATAGTTCAACCTGATTTTCTTTTTATCCATTTACTGTACATCCACTGCACTTAATATGTTTTTACAAGTAATGCTGATGTCGAGTTATTAAGTAAAGTTAACAGGTTCAAACTAACATATCTTGTACTGGGATTTCTTGAAAATTTTTAAGACATTATTTTGGGTTGCACATATATGCAAATGACTTACTGCCACTGAGTGAAGAGACAATTTTTAAAAACACTAATATAAACCACTATGGTACACACTGCAAGGAGATTTATTAGAATGTTAAATGATCACCACGGTTAGTTCTACAACAAAACAATAATCAATTTCTTCAATGAACCAATACCAAGGTTGTACAATAAATTAGAAGTAAATGAATAATAAACAAAAGGCTCTAAAGCAAATTAACAATGAGATCATAAATAAACCACCAAGTCTATGATGTGATTACAAACTGATTTAGTGATGAGGTTCTTGACTGAACCAGCAACAAAATTTTCAGCTGAATCAGAGGGAAGGTTCTACATTCATCATTGGTTTGGCTTTGATATGAATGAATTTTAAAAGTTCATTAACAAACCCAAATTATCATTCTACAATGAACCAAACATGAGGCTCAATAATGAATTAATGCTGATATCTTAATGATTAAATGAAGAGACTGAATTCTCTATCACTTTCTATTACAAGCCAATGTTAAAGATTCAAAAAACACCTCATAAAGAAGTTCCACATATCAGTCAGTGGTGATGTTCCATACTGTGATTTTTGTGGCTAAGTGGCTCCAGCATTCAACTACCAAGCCTGAGGTTGAGGGTTTGAGTGTCTCTTTTTGAACTCTAAAGGTGTGCTCCCAGTTTACCTGGCAATAAAAGGGTACCTGGTCTATGTAAACATGGGAATGCAAAGGTAAGTGGATGTGATGCCTGCCATCTTATTCTCATGTTTCTCTAGGCAAGAAAAATGATGTATTTTACTGTTACCAGCCTAACATCACACTAATATATGAGAGTGGTTTGATGCCCCACAGTTAATAAATAAAGTTCTGCAATGAATCATTGGAGAGATCCTATAATTAAACAGTGATGAGGCTCTTCACTAAAGAAACAGTTCTACAAAAAAATGTGATGAGGTTCAATAGAGAATTTGATGTTCCACATGGAATCAAAGGAAAAAGTTTATTGTACAATTTATGCATTCTGAGAGGCCAATGAAGTCTCCAGTGGATAAATTGTAGAATGAGAGACCCTACAACACATGAAAAGAAGGCAACATATTGAAATTAATAGGAGGAAAAGAAGAAAAGTTGCTATGACAAAAGCTAAAGAAGGAAATGAAGGAAAGATGGCACTATGCATGATGGAGAAAGAAAATAACAAAAAGATGCCCTTGTTAGAAAAAAAAAAATGGTGATGCTAGCATGTAGCATGTACACTGGAAGTGCTGTAGATAAAGGAAAGCACAGAACAGGACAGGAAAGATGGAACAAGGTGAAAGATTGGAATAACAATAAAATGGAAATTAGTTGGATTGGATACAAGATGAGGGAGTAAAAGAGATGAAGTAAGGCATGCAGCAAATAATCCTCTCTGCTGGTACATAACAAGAACTGTCAGATAAGCATGCTGTCTCTGGAGACATTTGAACAGGAAACATGGCCGTACTTACTGTCACAGTCACTTCCTGGAAAAGATGAGAAAGACTCAAGTTACTTATACTCTCCTTAATAATACCTGTACTGGTACATAAAGTGTCTCCTGAATCAGCAACATGCATCACTATGATAGAGGGGTGCTGAAGTGGTGCAGTAATAAAAAAATTTGTTATATCCGAAGAAACTGCACTGCTGTAACTAAAAACAATTGTTTTACCTAGTATATCAATTCAGCTCATGTTTTCTTTTAAAATCATGTCACACTCTCCAAGAAACTGCCCTATTATAACTTCAATGAAAGCAGTTCAGTTTCTTTACACAAACACACACTGCAAACTTATAAATACTCAAATGGCCTCTATCACATTGAAATCGAGAATGTATAGAGGATTCTTCCTAAATTATATTATAAAAGTGAAGTGCAACTTTATGGTGACCCTAACATATACGTAGGTCTAGCCTAGTCGCATCAGCTATAAGATGAGAACTTAATGGTAAGTATGAGTTGTGTGCTTTACATGCATGTACTACAGTTTCTTTGACAGGCAATACTAAAATATGAGGATCACTTTCATGGAAATGTGACCTGCATACTTTCACGTACTCAGTGTCCGCTTCCCCCTTAACTGCTGGGAGTCTTCATACGAAGACTTGAATAGCAAGCACTGTGGGTCATCATATGAGTACAAATTTTTGCAGACACATTTTGAACATCCTGCCAATAATTTGACATTTTTATAGCTCGGAAGTGTCTCTTGGTCACTTCCTTTTCTTTCATGATTGTTTTCCATTTCCCACATTAGTGAGGTAGCCTCCAGGAATAGATGAAGAAAAGATGCATTCACTCACATCATTCTCTAGCTGTCATGTGTAATACACCAAAACCATAGACCCTTACCCACAACCAGGTACCACAGACCTTTCCATGAATTCCCATAGCTGCTTCCCATGCCCTGGTTCAGTCCACTGACAGTTCGTTGCCTCCTGTATACCACATCATTCCAATTCACTCTATCCCATGCATGCCTTTCACTCTCCTGCATGCTCAGGCCCTCATTGCTCAAAATCATTTTCTCTGCACCCTTCCATCTCCAATTTGATCTCCCCCTCCTCCTTGTCCCCTGCACTTCTGACTCGTGTATCCTCTTTGTCAACATCTCATTCATTCTCTCGACATGTCCAAATCATTTCAGCATAACCTCTTCAGCTCTCTTAACCACACTCCCTTTATTGCCACACCTCTCTCTTATCCTTTTATTACTCACAAGATCAAACTACCTCATACAACGTATTGTCCTCAAGCATTTCATTTCCAACGCAACTACACTCCTCTGTAGTTCATGCTAGAGATGAGGTAAATTATAAAAAGATGCTTACACACATACTACTAAAGGGTCTTGACCCACATAAGTGTTACGGTCCTTGTGAAGTTTCTTCACATATGCTGAAAATATGGGCAGGTATGTTCGACAGGCTACTTAAAATATTGTTCAGTATTTTGCTGACAGAGGATGCAGTGCCAAAGCAACAGAGGAGAGCAAATATCATGCCTATCTTTATAAATGGAGACTGGAAATTTGCGCTGAACAACAGACTGGTCTGTCAGTAAGTGTGGTTTGTGAAACCCTGGAAAAGGTAATCAGACAGCAAATTGATGGCATCATGCTAAAAGAAACTACCAAAGGAAGATATAACATGAGTGAGACTGAGCTCTATCTTAAGACAAAAGAGAAGGATGAGCAGAAAGTGTGTTCCTAAACTACAAGAATCCACTGAACACAGAACCAAATAAGAAGCAGGTAAAGAAACTGGATCTTCCAGTAGGAATAAGGGAGAAATTCCTTCAATGGACAAAAAAATTCCCTTAGCAGAAGGAAAGAAAAGACGCATATCAGAGAAGGTTTCCTGAAGTGAGTTGGGGTTACCTGTAACATGCTACAAAGTTCACTCCTGGGACCACTGCTCTTCTTTATCAAAGTATAAATGACTTGCTCGACTGGAGTTATACCTAATTATGTTTGCAGATGATGCCAGGGTCATGAAGGAAGTTAAGATTGATTAGGATTAAGTGAAATTACAATGGGACCTAGACAAACTCCAAAGTTGTTCTGACATTAGGTTGCTAAAATTCAATAAGTAAGAGCAAAGCACTGAGGAGGATGAGACAGTGAAGGAGGTCTCATTACCAATATTATCTAACAAGAGATGCAGGAATCTGTTTGTGAGAGGGACTTGAGCAAATATTTTTTTTTGTGAGTGATGATTGTATTACTTTAGTTTTTACACTCTGCAACATGAGCTTGTGTGATTTGGAGAGTGGGTGGGTATGTAATTTGGGAGTAGTTGAGTACAGGCACTACAAGCCAGTCTTGGCTGCAGAAAAACTTCAAAGACTATAACATAATTGCATTTAATTGCTGTCCATGGATAAAGAAACATTCAGGAAACTGTACACAGCATATTTTAAGGCCAGAACCAGAGTATACATCTCAAGTTTGGACACCAAGCTTAAAGAATCACAAGGAACTAATAGAGAATTCTAGAGAGGAGAGCAACAAAGGCAGTACCAGAATTAAGAGAGCCAAGTTACAGTGAAAGGTTAGAAGCTATAGATTTGCTCACTGTGAAATGGAGAAGAGAAGGGGTGATTATTACAACTTTTAGGCTCTTCGAACAATGCAAAGATAGAATTTACTAGAGGCCATGATGAGAGATTAAAGAAGAAACTTGTTGGAAAGATGTAAAGTACTTTTATAGTATTAGAGTAGTGGTTGAAGGAATAAGATGAGTGATGAAATTGTGAATCCAAACATTATGGAAAAGTTTGAAATGTTACATGATGACTGAAAAAAATCAAAAGATGGCACTATGTACTACTCCATTCTCATAGTGTACAAATATTTGATTATGAATACACACAATATGTTAGACTTCTTTGAGAGACAGCTCCATTTTAGACAGAGGAGATGTATGGATGAATTATGTGTTCCTGCTCTGTCAGAAGGCATTTGACTTTGTATTACTTAAGAATTTGGTAAAGAAGTTAGATTTTCAGGCAACCATGGCATAAAGTAAAGACTCCTTGAATGTATAGAAAGTTATTTTATTTGAAGGCAAAGGAGGACACACATCAGGAGAGCTTTCTCAAAGTGGACTGGCGTTAACAGTGGTGTGCGGCAGGGGCCATTGCTATTTATGATCAATGTAAATGACGTGCCAGAAGGATGATACAAAAGTCATGAGTGATGTAAAGAATGATGAGGAAACATCATCTTATAAAGTGACAAGCTCCAATGTTTATTTGATATATGAATGATGAAATTCAACCTGGGTAAATGCAAAGTGAAAAGTGAAAAAAAAAAGGCCTTTATACATATATCAAGTAACAGGAAATAAGCTGCAGGAATCTCTGTGTAAGAGGGACTTGGGAGTTGACACTGTACCAAATGTGTTGCTAGTGCCCCACAAATCCAAACACTAAATTACACCATCACTAACCCAATCATTGAAAGACAAACTGAAAACTGGCATTCCTTCCTCAACACAATGAATCAAAAGACCCACAAAAACCAACTCTGGTGCACATTAAAGAAAATCCACTCCCACAACAATATTCTCTGCTATGTGTTTGGCAGAAACAAAAGTATCATCACATAGGAGTGAGTAATTTACCCAAGAAGAGTAAAAAACAAATTTTTTTAAGTTATTCCAGTCAGCCCTGTTTAGGAGCCAACACTTACATTTAGAAGGGGAGGTGCCATTAAAATAGAAACATTTATGAGAGTGTGGTCAGATGAATCAATTGAGGTGTGCGATTGTGCAGTTACATCGTGGAGGATCAGAGGCGAAAAAAGGATCCAGGATAATAGGAGAGTGGTCATAGTGGTCAGGAAAATGGGTGGGGTAGGTGATAATTTGCTCTAGATCACTGAGAAAGGAGAATGTGAGGGCTTCAATCCCCCCACCATCCATATGGGAGGAATTCAATGATTTCCTAAGGAGAACGTTAAAATGGCCTCATGGCAGGAGTTTAGATAGTTGAAGAAAGACATAAAATTTGTGGAAGTAGGAGAGCAGCAGGCAAAACAAAGGAAGAGTGTGGTGGCTGGGAGAGAGACCTTAAGACTGATAACATTAAAGTTTGGAGACTCAGGGTCCTTAAGGCATGCAACAAGTATGTTGATGTTGAAATAAGCAAAGATACTACCTCTGAACTGGAAATATGACTGGAGATTATAGTTGAATTTGAGAAAGGGGATAGACAATTGTGTCTAAGAGAGAAGATACTATGATAGCTACAAGACAGATGGCATTCAACATAAGAGCTTACTTGAGAGTCCATGAATGTTGGTATAATAAATAGAAAAAGAGGCAGGTCTATCAGAGTGGGAAAGGTCGTGGGAGGGGCCATTACTACTACTGTTGGAGCCCTCCCTCTCACTGGCAGTAGTCAGGAGGGAACCCAGAGATTCTTAGTTCCCCATGTTGCTAAGGCCTAGGGGCCATAGGTTTGTTGGATTGTATCAGGGTTACATATAAGAGCAATTGTGCAAACAGGAAATGGCAAGAGAACTTATGTGAAGAAAATAAGTGAGGTCTGAGTAGGTGTATGGTGCTTGTAAAGAGAAGATGGCAGGACTAGCCAAGTAGTCCCATTTTGATGGAACAGGCAGTGAATCCAGCAATCCTAACATGGAGGGTGCTTGATGGTTCCAGCCACCACTTTAACATTCAAAGCTAGATCAGCCAGAGCGAGAGGAAACTAGATATGAGAGAACGGAGTGAGGGAAGAAAGCCAAAAGAGGAAAGGCTGGACATCAAACCCTTACAAAAGCTTTTGAGATATCAAGGGCTATTATACTGGATTCCCTAAAGTCTCTAAGAGTGGATGACGAGACATTAATAACAGGATAGGATATTGGCAGTGGATCTTGCCTGGTAGAAGCCTTGCTGATGATCAGAGAAGAGGGTGAGATTCAGAATGTTTATGGAAATGGATGCTGAGTTGATATTCAAAAGACTTTGAAAGTAGTAAAAGTCAAAAGAATGGACAATAGCGGGAGGTTGGAAATATTAAATATGAAAAAGTAATATAACAAGAATGTTTATATTCTTACATTTTGTTATGAATGTTCCATATGAATAACAGTTCATTTAAACTTGTGTTTAGCATATTTTCTTCCATTTGCCGTGCATCATCTGTATTTGTAACAATGCAAACATACAGTACAAGGGTATATAGTATACAAAAGGCTGTAAAAATATAAATCTGATGGTCACACATATTCATTTATTTAATTTTATTATATTTGATCGCTGTTTCCCGTGTTAGCGAGGTAGCGCCAGGAAACAGACGAAGAAAGACCCATCCACTCATATACACACATATATACAT
>JAUTYZ010150772.1:0-11058 GCA_032273725.1 Panulirus interruptus
AAATTCTAATTCTGCAATTTCACCCACCTTGTAGGGTGATGTCAGGATGAAACAATATTTAATTCGAGAAAGAAATAGCACTTTGAATAATATCAACATTGGAGTTTCCCTCTTGTCTTGAAGCTCCACAGGATCCAGCCTACCATCCTTTCACGTGAGGCAACCATTATTTTGTTCTGTTCACTAAAGGTTAAGCCGTTAGAAATTATTTCTCCAAGGTCTTTCACATTATTCACCTGGGTTATGATAGTGCCTGTGTCTGTCCGATATTCTACGTTGTTTCTGATTTCTTTATTTTTCTCATACCCAAGGAGTTAAAACTTATCTCCACTGAAAAGCATGTTGTTCTTGGTTCCCCTGTTAAAGACTTCGCTTAAGTCTATTTGTAGCCTTTCCGCATCTTCTACTGATGTGATTTCCATAATTATCGTTGTATCAAGCCTGATACACTCTCAGCGACGGAGAGGCACGGTAGTGACATCGGTGAGTGGCAAGCCTGATACATTGTCAATGGTGGAGAGGCAGGGTAGTGCCATGACACTAGGCGAGTGGCAAGCCTGATACACTGTCAGTAGTGGAGGGGCAGGGTAGTGGCATGACACAGGCAAGTGGCAAGCCTGATACACTGTAAATGGTGGAGAGGCAGGGTAGCAGCATGACACAGGCAAGTGGCAAGCCTGATACACTGTCAGTGGTGGAGAGGCCGGGTAGTGGCATGACATCGGCAAGTGGCAAGCCTGATGCACCGTCAGTCAATCAAGTGGCATGACAACAAACACACCAGTTATGTCAGGGGCAGCATCATGTCCTTCCACCCCTCCAGTAAACAAGGCAACATTCTCAACCTAACAAACATGATGCACAAAATACAAAAAAAGTTTCCATAATAGATTAATAAACATACACAAGTGATCCTTCTAATGAATGGAGGTAAGCTGGGAACCATACCTTGTGTTGACTGTGTTGTTGATTAGTTAGTTGGGATTTTCAATGAATGTATGGATCATAGCGAGGTACCTGAGGATTGGCAGAATGCCTGTTCAGAGCCACTGCATAAAGGCAAGGGTGACAAAGTGAGTACTCAAATTACAGAGGTATAAGTTTGTAGAGTGTTCTTGGTAAGTTGTATGGAAAAGTGGTGATTGAGAAGGGGATGGTGCACACAGAGCATCAAACTGGGGAGAAAAAACTGTGGTTTCAGGAGTAGTTGGGGATGCGTGAATCAGGTGTTTGCTTTGAAGAATGTTTGCGAGGAATACTTAAAAGAAACAAAGGGATTTGTAAGTGGTGTTTATGGATATGAGTAAGCACATGATAAGGTTGTAGAATTTATAAACATATAAAGTATATCTATATAGAGAACAAAGGCCAATTCAATACAGACATAATATCTTATCTCCATTTTCTTGATCAAATTAACAATTCATAACACCAAGCATGTTAGGAAGCTGTATCAAAACTTTTACTGCAGTTCTAGTCACAATAAACACTACTCTAAGGGAACACATTATTACATATACACAGCAATAAACAATAACACCAAAATTAAGGAATACTTAGAGGTTTCAAATAACACATTTGCTTTGAAATTCACCTCTGTATTTAAGTTCATGCTTATATAATGGATACCACTTAGCAAACTGGGCATATGTTAATGGACAAGCAGAATGCATATATAAATGTATAAAAAAATATATTAAATAAATGATTAAACAGATAAAAGAAAGTAAAAGGAGAAAAATATCCACTTCATAAGATAAGGGCAATCAATCTACATGCTAAAATGCTTATAAAATCATATATGAAAATTAATGTTTGAAATAAAAAGAAGTAATAACACTATGATGCATGACAAAGCAGCAGTCAATATTTCAAAGATGTCAATTCCTTCTTATAAGTTATCACTGTCTAACTACATAAAACAAAAAGATAATGACAGCAATGATAATGGAGTGTGTCTGAACAAATGTTGGCTAATATTAAAAACATTTATGTTGTCAACATCTATTCAATATTTCAAGTGTTCCCTTATCTTAACGAATGCAAACTCCTTAAGCTGTATAATTCAGTTCTCGAAATAACAGAAATAATAAAAAATTACATTTATCTAAGTCAATGGCTGCTGCTTTGGCCATGAAACCAAAATGATTAACAGAATGCCACAAAAATGTACAACACATCCATAATCTCCAACCTTCTTCTTATGTCCAGGGTCTACTTTACTAGCAGACTGGCTACCCTGGAAGAAAAAGTCATTATGCTTTAGTACATACTATGCAACATCCTTATTTAGTTAATAAAATAAGTGGCACTTATGACTTGATAACCTACATTTTAAAGATTAAATACCTATGATTAAAGTATAAAAGATGTTTGGCATTCTTATAAGTTGCAGACAATAATAAAACACCATTTACTACCACACATTAGTCATATCACTGACAAATCCCTTTAAACCTTCACCAAATTCCGGGAGGATGCTGTTTAAATGTACACAGCCAGTGCTCCTAGTATCCTTAGTATTACTTCAGTTTATCATAGATAAAAATGACCTGCCTTTGAATTTCATGTAACTGACTTTAGATTCTACTTGTAATGACAAAAAAAGGAATAAATCTTCTCACATCTATCGCCCTGTTAGTTGTCTAAAGCCAGGAAAACCATGTGGTATATATGGCCGTGGCTACCGAGTTGTCAGCAACCATTATTACTTCAAGATATACAACTGGATGCAGGCATAGCAAAGAACAAAGAGCTGAGCTAAATATATATGTATGCCTGAAATGGTCATATACTTATTAAAAAAAAAACTACAAAACTAGTCATCAATGCAATCCCGTGGAGGAAATATAAAGCGTCTGCTTGGCTAGTCCCGACACTGGGGGTCAGGGGGCCACGTAATCAAACCTCACCAATAACCCTCATGCTAAATGCCGTTTGCATCGAGCACATAACAGTGAGCAAATCTTTACCACTTCTCCTCATGAAATAATCGTTCAGTACATTTCCTTGTCATTACACATGAAATAATAAGGCCTGTAAGCACCTGTGCCAGGACGGTGACGCAATCTCCTCCCCAGGACTCGCCAGTCAGTTTGGCTTTGTTTACATGGCTTGACAGCTAACAGAAAACGAGAGCTTTGAAAACGTGAAGAAAACGATGAAACTCCAGGAACTATTATATTACCATTAACAAGTCACTACCTTTACCTTGTGCACATAGTACATAAGGACTTATCAGTAGCACGCCATGTATACAAATGTTTAATGGAGAATGTAGATGCATATCATACCCACTAAGTTTATTTACCTGAATGAGATTCCGCAGGAAGTTCATGCTGGAGTGATTTTGGCAGTCGTCGTGATTTCTTTAAATAAACACTGCCATCATAAGAGTTTCTAGCTCTTCATGTTAATTCGTAGAATTATGTCCTGTTTACATATGTAAGTCACCCACATTTTTTTTTCTTTCATATCATTTGGTCATTACATTGCTCCTGAAACTGCACATGAAAATACACCAAAACTCATAAATCTTTTCCACACAAACAAAAATATCTGCTCTTGTGCTAGCAATGAAGTGTGTTTTTATGCTTCCAGTGTTTTCCTTCTCGATTTGATTGTGGAGGAAAATGTGTGACGTATGTATGACGTATGTTGCAGAGATTCCCTTTAATACGATGTAGACGTCAGTAGTCATTAAATCTAAGGACATAAACACCAGAAATCATTTGTTGCAATGTAAGATATCTGGTCAAAATGTTGTCTATAATACTCAACTTGTGGTTGTCAGCAACACATTACTGTATTTACATTTCAAATTGATGTACACACGGTAAAAAAAAGTATTTAAACGCATCTTGTGAGAAACAATATGACTCCAAGGACGAAGGCTTTTGAAAAATGCCCATTGGCCTGGCCTCACACTGGTAGCCCTGCTTTCATGATATTGTAATATACCGATTACTAAATACATTTCCTGTCATTTTCCATAATTAAAGTTATACTGATTTCATATTTCGATGGAAATAAGTATAAAGTGGTGCTACCATAATCATTCAAAAATGTCTCATTCACGCTTATTAACCCTATCCAGATAATATGAGTCCTATTGATCACTTCGAAATCCATCGGACCCATCTTGATTTTTTTTTCCGTGTGTACAATTTACTGATAAAAAAAAAATTCGGCGATTTCACTTGAATGAGAAGTTAAAGGAGAACCTGGTGGATGGAAGTCAACAAGTAACATAAAGGGAACACCAGCAGTCCAGCAGAAAGCTGAATCAGCATCTTAGCCTCACACACATGATCTGTCAACCATAAGACTCGGTACGGCCATCAAAGTTATTCAACTAATCACATTAACAAAACCAATGTCACGTTTGCTGTACCCTCTCCTACAGTTACACTCATTACACAAAGTGCTGGCAAACAACTAACAATTCCACCCTGTCAATGATGGAGCTGAACACCTAATATTATTCGTTGTACTTTATTGCTTTTTTTTTCTCGTTACCTAAGAATTTTTCCCTCCTCAATTAGTTAGTCTAGGGAACTTTCCTTGCACAAACGATCGCTCATTTTAGTTTCGTTTGGGATAACTGTCAGTTCGAGGTGAGGTGGTGGGCCGGGGCTGGCCAAAGAGGCAGTGACGGCCTGCATACCTCCCCAGCGGGCTAGGCTTCGGGGCCTGGCTTCCCTCCAGCTCTCCCTCCCCCCCTACACCCCCAACTGATCCCCAAGCATCTCTCCCAGTTCATACCCCGAACATCAGCTGTACTCAATTTCTGCTCCCCCCCTGCTTCTTTGATTCCTACGCATTAACGCCAGTTACATCGCCCTACTGCATCATACGTGCCGGCACGCCTCTTACGCCAGCAAAGACCCATTACTCGCGCACCCTCCCATCCCCTGACGTCCCGCCTTACTCCTTCACCCCAACCCCTTAAGTACACTTTCTCTTTCCTCACTGCAACCCAAACTTCCTGGTGCACCCACTTACACCTACTCCACTCAAGCTGTACCTTTTACGATGACAGACAAGGCTCCTCTAACTCCCACAGGTCGGTCTGTAACCAAGGTACGCTGTTATTCCTTTCCTTAATTTGGCTGACTGAGGCTGTGTTCCGTAGGCCTACTTATACCCTACAACTCTGCTGGCGTGGCACACCTTGTAAGTGTTGGCCCAGGCCCTATCATAGATTTCTTCACTAAGCAGTCCATCATGCTTCTTATGGCTTAGAGCAATGTATTAAACTTTTAGCTCCAGGACTTTGACAATATTTTCTTCCTACTGTACCTGGGCACATTTTCACCATGATGGGTAACATTTCGCGGAAGTCTTCCTTGCCTGTCGAACGAATTAATAAACTATCTTTAAGTGAAGACTGGAAACCACACTTTCCAGGATCTTCTATATACAAAGTATGATATATTTCCAGTTTGTGTTCTCGAAAGTCATCCTCAAAGCCTTCAGTCTTTCCCAACAGTTTAGACGTTTAAGTCACTACGGACTGCGAAAAACCTTGGCACATTTTCTAATTCGCCAGTTTCACCCGCCTTTAGGGATGTGTTGGCACACGTTAATAGCCTAGTTTTCCTTCTAGTCTTGAACTGTGTCATAATCTGTTTTACCTCTGTCACCCGGAAGGTCCACAAAGTCCAGCCTGCTATCTTTTCTGTTGATGCAGCAGTTGCTATGACGAGTTCGCTAAAGTTGTCATCATATGATTTAGAAATACTACGAGGTATTTTACATTAATATTCAGAAAAAAAAATGTGTCCAGGTATTCTGAAAGTTATTCTAATGTACCCATAACGATGCACGTGAAACACATGTCCATGAAAAAGCATATTTTTCATGTTCTAATGAAATAATAATGTCTGTAGTGTCTCTCTCTCTCTCCTCTAAGTATGAGATTTTCATACTCATTCAAGTATCATCAGGAAATAATTTTGAACCGTGATTTGTGTCTGCGTGTACGTAAATTATGAGAATGAGACACGGTAAAGGCACAAGTACAGCTCCCTGGGTAACATGTTTCCCGTCAGGCACCGCAATTCCTCTGTTTTACCATGAAGGTGGAGATCCACATTCCCCCTTGACTAGTTTTATTTCCAATTCAACTCATATTATGCGTTACAACACCACCCAACGGTCACATTAGTCGAACGTTTTGACACAGCTTGCACATTACAGAGGCATTTTGTTTGTTCTCCAGCTTCCTAAAACCATGTTGCCCGGGGTCAGGTCGACTGTCTTTACGTCGGTCAACCTACATCTTTGGATTTTCTCGGATAATTCATAAATATGATGTTAGGGCTACTGCTACCTGTGTGGAGGGCTGTGATGATAGGGATACTGGTTCCTATATGGAAGGCTGTGCTTCCTATGGAGTGGGGCTATGCTAGACGATGTTAAACTTCCTGGGATTACGCCATAGTCTGAGTTCTCTCCCCACATAATATTTAGTGCCCGTGGCAAGAGTCTGGTCCCCAAGCAGACTGCACAGGCGTGCTATTAATGGCCCTGTCGATGTCCTTTGGTGGTGGCGACATCCTCTGCTAGTGTAACAAGAGGGTACAACAGTTTAAAAAGTTATTTGGGTCGTTTATCTTCTAAGTGTTTTCCACCTTACTGAACACAGAGTCAACCTGCCTTAGTATTTTCGCTAAACCTCCATACTATAAACTAAGTTTGTCACGTACCCAGGTCTTTGTGGTCCACTGAGACAAAGATACTCAAGGGGAACTTCTTAAATTACTTCAATTATTGTGTTGCCCACTATCTCGCTAATGGCTCTTTGTTTTTCTTCACGTGTTTTACATTTTTGGCGTCAGCTGGAAATCATTTTTACTTTCTCAAACAGGTCTGTTTTCCTTTGCCGAGCTACCGGCATAAGGGGATTAGATTAAATGTTGACGCTATCATCGGCTAATCTAATGTGCCCCCCAAGCTCATCCTGTGAGAGGTAACACAAAAGGCCAAAAAGGGTGTTTGTCAGATCCCAGTCGCTTTCAGTCTTTCCGTATAGTAAACTCACCCACCAGATGCAAAAAGTGGACAAATGCTCAAAATTTCTGGTACATATAACTAACAAGGCGTTGTGCCACCTCTAGCTGAGTGCGAAGGTCTTCAACTCATGCTGCCAGTCTCCCACAAAGGGGGCGCCACCCTCCGTACACTAGAGGCCTTTTGCATTTCTTTACTCACTGATATGGGTTACTTCTGTACGCCCATAGCCAAGGGTTGGTCGGGCGACCCCTTCGACTTCTGTCATCATGATTAAAGCTTACAATATAACATCTAATAAATAAACACTCGTGTCTCCGAAATTCTTAAAAATAGTTATTCGCAGCAAATCCAACGGTCGGTAACCATGCGAATTGCCACCACCACCCCATACTTCCCCAACCACATCGGGCTGGTCGCTGAACACAACAAAAATGCTTTTCCGCCATTGCGAGCACCCACTTGGGAAGTCCTGGCTACGGGTTTCCTCTGTGGTCTATCTTTCCAGACATTCTTATGTTTTACCACTCAGAAGTGACTACCACTGTACCGCATATGGTTCAGTGTTTATTTCTTCCCACTGTATAAGTTTATTGGAGTCTAATTTTTTTGGATCCACCCTCAGGATGAAGTGTGTGGTGTGTCAGTATCCACTACGAGCAGCCTGTGATCTTAATATAGTGATGTCACATATCATCTCTACATTATCAGTGAAAATCAGGTCGACCGTAATACTTATCAATCTGTCTGTTCTTGTTATCAGCATACAAAGATCAAGCGTGTTACGCACTCGAGTTTCCTGTTGCGGAAACATTATAGATGGAAGGACTACATTCACGACTGGGCTTCCAAATTTATCGATTCCACATTTCTTAACTGGTCAGTAAATGCCTTTGGTTTCGTATATGTTGCCTTGCAATTGTTGGCAATAACTAGGTTAACAATGCAACAATGCTGGCGTTATATGAAAGTTTATAACTTACAGTTCTAATGCCCAATATTTTGTTACTGGTGCTGACACATCAATATTGACTGCAATTCATGATCCAAACCTCATCGTCCATGTAATATCTTATGTTTCCATGAAGGCTGCACAACAACGATAAATGGGAGGTAAAGAAATGGAAAAAATATATATATATTATCAATGAAGTGTGTGTGTGTGTGTGTGTGTGTGTGTGTGTGTGTGCCTTATACCACAGCACCAGGTAACATAATGACCAGTTAAGGTGATGGAAGGTGAGAATGAGCAGCCCAGCTACCTGCCAACCGATAACCTGAAATCCTGCGACTGCATCCTCTTTACCTCGCAGATGAGTTTAATGTATGGAAAGACAAAGTTCAAGCGATGAACCAGCTTTATTGAATCTAATGTTATAATCATGTGGTCACTGGGGTCTAATAAAGACCCTTTGTGACCAGTGTAATCCTTCTGCACTCGCTCACAGGACTAGTGCTGACCGCCACAATAAATCGGCCAGTGAGTATAGCGGGAATAACGGAAAAAAAAAGACGCTCAAGTTGAGGAGGCTGGCCTGCCACGCTTCACCTAACACACCCTCAATCTGGCCAACCCTTGAACACTCTCTCTCCTCCCACCATAACTCATAAGCAATATATTACACAACAACGAATATGTATTACGAATGCGCTAAAAGCTAAGGGGTCTCACGCTATATTTCTTTTTTCTTCCCATGGCAATCTAATGTCTTCAGAACTATCCTTTTACCTACTTCAGTTACTTCACGGAACTGGCTGCCTTCAGCTTGTCTGTGAAGCCAGATACAGACACGCGAGTGTTACTAGTAGAGGGAATCAAGTGAAGCACCATGCACAACGCCCGCCTTCCGCCTCCCGTTCACCATCATCGTGACCACGGCTGCTCCCACACTCACTGGCATGGAACCAGAGCTCCGCCAGGCATTACCTACACAGTTCACATACACACACTCACATATACGCAGTTACGAAGGACCACTCACAGGCCGGACTCCACTCTGGTACTGATGCTATCTACAAAGACTATTTTCGGCTACCAGAAACAGGTTATGCAAATGTAAGACTCCCTATAAGACTGTGGAGCATCGGGTCCGATGACTGATGGCGGATTAAACACCGTTACCGTAGAAGGAGATCCTCCACTCTCATTATGACCTGCGGCTCCTACAAATGTCTTCGACTGTCCCGCATCAAGATCTAACCTACATTTACGGTCTAACTAATTTCAGCTAAAAGTTAAACATTAACAACGAATATATGTAATATATTACTCAAGGAAAAACAATGAAATATACAGTCTCGTACAGGATACAATAGGAGGCAACGATACCTTCTACAACATTAACAAAAGAAAATCGAGCCTCGGTAACCTAACTCATGAAAACCAACTAGACGTCGTAACTTAACACCTGGACATCGACGGGCATTCATAAACTAACCTAAAACATCAAAGCTCCATTAACATCCGCAGGACACTGGAACGCCATAATCATTAACACGAGAGCACAAACAGGGAAGGTCCTCTGTAGGAACTAACAGAACATGATGACGCTCTTTTGTAAGCAGTGACCAGAAAAAAAATCAAGGAATCCTTGAAAACAAAGGGGGAAAATAAATCTTATACGCATTAAAATACGAACCACTGCGTCTCCAAACAGAGGAACAAAGAAAAAAAAATGAAACTAGCATGTGGGACGCCACAGTTACTGCGTACTTTAGCGTCCCTACGCGACAGGGGACATGTACTATATGCGACATGTTACTAAACCTCAAACTTTTTAAGTTAGGGGACTAAGCCCCAGTTTAAAACAAGTTTAGCTATACAAATATACGAATAATGGCAAAACAAAAACAAAAATCGTTGGAAGAATTGGCTAGGCTGTGTGTGGGATAAACAAGGTCGCCCTCAATAGTAGCCATGTTGTAAATAAAACCACTCGCTCATCCTCGCCACACCCAACAGTACGGTGTTAGTAGACTCCAAAATATCCGTCCATAAAGCGCTGTGGTGTATTATTTTCACGTTAAGATTTTTAAAGCATTTAGGCACACGAGTAAAACTGTGTGGGTGTAGAAACAGCCCATCATTTCTTAACGATAAAACTTGCCTATGACGCTTAAGATTAGTCCATGAAAGATTCACCAATTAAATAACACATCGTATTGAATTATTTAATCATTGCTATACATAGCAATATCTTAAAAGAATGCTTAGCTATCAAGTTAAGTGAACAGAGGGTGAATGTTAGAGAAACCGCTGGGTCATGATGCTGTATCTGAACCATGCGGGAGATTCCCTGAAGACTGCATTCCAACACTTTAGTTCAGGAAGGAATTTCTCTCAGCATATGAATGTTGGTTTTCCGCATAAAAAAAAATACTTCCTATGGATGTCTAGGCGTGGTAGACATAGGAAAACGATGCTTAATACTGGACTTTAAATCCATAAATTTTGATATCCGAATGTACCCCTTTATTTTTAAACGGGGATTTTTGCCGGAGTACAACAGTTTGTAAGTCAATACAGAGTTACAGTCGGTGATGACACATCCAAAACCGTACATACAGTTTGCCTGCGACACAGCTAAAATCATGATAAAATCTGCAAAAAATCACTAACGGCCAAGATTATGTCACGAACGCATTCCTTGTGTACGTAGAACAAAAGTTTTCAATTCAATCCCTTAAAAACTGTGAAAAGAGTTCAATATATGATAATTTTCGTAATATTATGATCCATAATCCAGTTTCACTTTTGGTGTTATGACCAATATTCGTTTTCACCAATGTATAATTATGATAATTTGCTTAAAGATATCCATAATTAAACCTCATTTTTTGATGCTATGATCGATAATTCGTTTTCCTTTCGGAGAATTATAATGCGTATAATATCATTAACGATAACCCATTCTCATTTTCGTGCCATTATGATCGATAATCTACACTCATTTTCGTAACATCATCTTTGATAATCTGCTCTCCCTTTCGTAAACATTGTGATGGAAGATTATCATATAATCCCATAATAATTTTTCTACTTTA
>JAUTYZ010151103.1:0-11054 GCA_032273725.1 Panulirus interruptus
GAGACAGAGAGAGAGAGAGAGAGAGAGAGAGAGAGAGAGAGAGAGAGAGAGACTAAAATCAAATGGCACCAGAAAGGGACCGAAAAAGAATCACGCTAATGCTGAATAATTTAGATTCAAACGGATAAATGCCCTCGTGGGTCTATTGCCACCTACTCGCTTATTCCTCTCTATCCACCCCAGTTCTTCCCCTCACTCTCTCTCTCTCTCACACACACACACGTACACAAGTCAGATGGGATGGGGAGGAGGTCTTGGAACGTACTGAAATTTCAGGAGAAAGACTTCAACAGACTGCGATACGGCCTTGACCCATCTTAGGGATCAAAGACTTAAACAAATACTCCCCGTGTGTGCTGAAGACATACATCGATACGTTAAACAAGCTGCTGGAAATGTCGCTGGAGGAAGGTAAAGTGCTTAAGGGAGTGGAAGAGGGTAAAGTGTCGTACCCATCTTTATGAAAGGAGACTGGGAAGTAGCGCTGTACTACACACTCGTCTTTTTGACTGATTCCGATTTAGACAAAAGAGAAGGCTGGGTGAACTGTGTAGAGTTGGACAGCCAGAAAGCGTTTGACACTGTACCAAACAGGAGGGCGGTAAAAAAAAAAAAGCTGGATCTTCGGGCATGGCTGAGGTGGAGACTGTTATAATAGCTGGAAAATCCCCTCGATGGAAAGGATCAAAGGACACATGTCAGGGGAGCCTTCTCGCAATGGAATGGGGGTCACCGTCCGTATGCCACAGGGTTCGGTTCTGGGACCATTGCTCCTTCTGATCTATGCGACCGACTGGAGTCGTACGTGAATATCTTTTGCGAAAGACACCAAGGTCACGGAGTAAGTTATATAGAGTCATGAGGAATGCATCAACTTAAAAAGAGGATCTAAGTAATTTCCAAAGTCGGCCTGTGACATATGTGATGAAATATAACACGACTGACTGAATGTGGGTAATGAGGATGGCACGTTAGTCAAAGAGGGCTTCGATTTCAAATATTATCTGGAAGAAAATAAGCTGCACGAACCTGCCGACAAAGTCCTATCTAAGGTGACTTGTAAAGGAAAAACAACTGTCTGCTGGTGGCATAGATAAGAGAGGTATTCAAGTCCGTGGATGAGAAAATATTCTGCAAACTGTTCGCATCGTATATTAGGCCAAGAAAATGCTTCTTACATTTGGTCAACGCACTTAAAAGAAGTACAGAGAAAGTCCAGAGGAGGAGGAAACAAGAAAAAAAAAGATGGTATCAGAAATAAGAAAGCTGGTTCAGTGAGAGGTTAGAGGTTATAAATTTGTCCACCATGGAAGAAAGAAGAGTAAGGATTGACCTAATCACACCCAGTTAAGTTTTCTAAGTCAAGGATGATGACGTCAATAGTGAATTTTTCTTCGAAAGACACACAGATAGAACAATGAGAAACCGTAACATGATGCAAAGCAAGAAACTTGTCAAACAAGATGCACAGAAATATACTTACAGCAAGTGAGTGGTTGCAGGACTGGTAGAAATTAACTGTGAGACTGAGAATATATAGAACATACAGTTTATAGAGTTGCTCGACCGTACTGGACATCACTGTAACACCCCCTCCCCGTACTGGACATCACTGTAACTTCCCCTCCCCGTACCGGACACAGAGATAATGACATAAGACAAGCCTGCATGAACCCATCAGAAACAGGTTTCGTCACCAGACGAGGTTGGACCCGACTCTGGGAAAACTTTAAGCCCGCACCGGTGAGGGGGCGACCAAAAACCGGCTCTAGTTTTTCTAAGGACGCGACTCAAGTCATGAGTGAGAGACTTCAGTCACTGTTTAGTTTCTCCTAAAGATATTAGGATATCACTGGACTAAATGACAGACGACTCGCACTGATGAAGGCTGTGGGAAGGTGGTACCATATATACGATGGAGATAACCGTTGGTGAAGTGAACCACCTCCCGCTGGTTTAATGGCGTGGGAAATTTCAACTTCTCCCCAGCCAGACGTTGGCTGCGTCAGGACACACAGACAGACAGCGATGACTGTAATTACCAATTGCACTGTGTGGGGGGAGGGAGTTTTACACTAGTGGGGTCCCATCTCGAACACTCTCTACAGTCATACAACCTCTTGAATTGATGTATGCTGTCTGCATTAACCATGTCCTCAGTCAATCTGTTCCAATCATCCACCGCTCTTATACTATAAAATCATTTCTTTACATCTTTATTTACAAGTTTCTTACTTCATTTCATGTTATCTCCTCTGGTTCCTTTGACCTTAAATCTCTCAAAGTACTGTCCTCTGTCCACTTTGTCGATCTCTTTTAAAAACTTAAAGGTTGTGATCAGGTCACCCCTCATTCTTCTCTCTTCCAAGGTGGGTAAATCTAAAGCCTCCAGCCTTGCCCTGTAGCTTAATTCTCTTATTATGTTGCCATCTTTCTTGCCGTCCTCTGGACTATTTCTATGAATTCTCTGTGCTTCTTTAGGTATGGTGACCAAACCTGAGAAACATTCTAGGTTTGGCCTTATGTAAGAATAGCTTGCTAGGTATTTTTTTTTTCCATATACTTGAAGGCTAATCTGGTATTTGCTAGCAGACAGTTTCTCTACTTTGCTGTTTCCTAACATGGGACTCTGGCGACAAGTTAGGGACGATGTCTACTCCCTAGTCCCTCTCACACACAGAATCTTCAAGCTTACTTCCTGCTAGGTAATAATCATACTGAGGCCGTCTTTCGCCTTGTCCCATCCTTATTACTTTATATTTACTTAGGTTGAATTTCATCAACCACGTTTCAGACCAACTTATGTCCCCTTGTAAGGTTATGCAATTCTCTTCTCTGTTCATTTCTCTCCAGACTTTTGCATCATCTGCAAACATATTTAGGGAGGATTCTATACCTTCTGGATTCAGGTAGGATTCTATACCTTCCGGATTCAGGTAGGATTCTATACCTTCCGGATTCAGGTAGGATTCTATACCTTCCTATTCACTGATGTAGATCAAAAAGAGAAATGGTCCCAGGACCGATACCTGTGGCACTTCATTTGGAAAAGGCGACGCTGACACGTGTCCTTTATTCCCTTCCACTCAGATAATCTTCCATCCAACGGTGGAGTTTTTCACATTATTGGTCTTGTTTGAATAGGGTTTGGCACGTAGTGAGAGCGTTTATCATTACAATATTACCCGAAGTTCAAAAGATAACAAATGTCAACACTAAGGGTATGCCTTAGGTCTCGTAATATTGTAATGAGGCCTTAAGTTTCCACGCCAATATGCCGTTTTTTGGGTGCATATACAAGGGCAGGCAAAAGAGGCGTACACACACACGGGCACAAACGAAGGTAAGACACAAGGCGGGGCTGGGAGCCTCCCGCTGTCGTCGACGGGGATATAAGAGGTGGGGCGGCCTAGCTGAAGGCACTCATCTGAGGTTCCTCGTCTGCTCAGCACCTGCTCAAAACCATCATAATGGTTTGTGATGGGGGAGGACATTTTTCCCCTCATGTGTCTCCTACTGAATCAGAAGGGCTTTAACGTAACTTGATATATATTCATCGTAACGTACATTCTCAAAAACTGTGGTTATGAGTCCAAGTTATATATTGGTTGAGAGTTACACTAATTGAATTGCAATATCTTTATTCTTTCATTTTTTTTGGTGAGCAGCATTATCAAGTGTTGCTTACGTATATGTGATTATGTATAATATTAACTATACAGTCAATGTTGGCTTCACTTGCTATATTTCCTTGTGGGTATTTGTCTGTGATCTGAGGTGGTATGTTTCAACAGCTGCGTCTGTTGGTGTTGGCTGCGGTGGTGTGTGTGGCGGTCGGCCAAGATGGCTGCAAGTACTGGTGTAAGAAGCCTTATCCGCCTTATGCATCATACTGTTGTGAAAACGAGCGACCGAAACCTTCAAATCCTCAAGACGGTTAGCAAATGATGAAACATCATCATCTATGCATTGTGTAAATGATGAAACATATGACGATCATGTGTCGCTGAGTTACAGCTGTTCAGAGATATGACCACAGTAACAATGACCGTTTTCCCCCTACAGTTCACGACGGAAAATGTCCTGAAGTTCGGGGAGAATGTCCGCTACGTTCTCTGCATGCGCCAAACGTAAGTGTATAATGACCTACTGAGAACAGACTTTTCTATCTTATATATATATATATATATCCAGTGATTCTCCCAAGGGTGGACACAGAGAAGGAAAATTAATACTACATAAGATAAGGCAAATAATCTCCAGTCCCCTTCCCCTTATATATAAGATAATGTGTGAGAATCTTGCACAGGAATACTGACACTGGAAAGTTATTGAAATATTGTTGATAATATTCTAATGTTCTTCTGGTTCCCCTGCAGGTATGTTCGTATGACGGCCAATGTTCGAAATCTCAAAAATGCTGCTTTGATAGATGCCTTGATCACCACGTATGCAAAAGAACCGTTTAAAGTAAACTTGCGTCAGTGGTTGGCATCTCTCGCCTCACCTGCGGCCTAGCCAACCATTCGTCAAGTTTGACCGGCATTTTATCTGAACACTTTGGCCTTACCAAGATGGAACTTGCTACTGGAAAGTGATGAAAAACTGAACTGGTTGTGAATGAGTTTTATAATGTGTAAAAGAAAGAAGGTAAAGGTAAAGGCTGGTAAGGTTAATGTAATGGTTTTTGAAAGGAGAGAGAATGAAGTGGTAGACTTTAGAGTACCATACAGAATAATGAACAGAAGTGTAAAATGTGCAAGGTTAGGTTGCATTATGAAATGTTAAGAAAATATGTCATCTTATTATACTTTGAACATTTAACAATGGAAGGAGAAATAAAGGGGAGCTTTCCAGGGGAGATAGAAAACTGGATCTTTATGAAGAATTATGGTAGGAAAACAGTGACCATGAATGTCAAAAATAGACAATGGAATAGCACAGGCCCACCATCCCAAACCCATGGGTGTGAAATATGGATGTAGAAAAGAGAAGACAGTTTTACAATTCATGCTGCCGAAGTGAGCTGTGTAAGGGGTGTTTGCAGTGTTATTAGATTGTAGAGAATAAGTTATGCTAAACTGTATAGATCTGGGATGTCAGAGAGAGAGGGAAAAACATGAAGTTTGGTGTCACAGAATGGGTTAAGGAAATTACCTTGAAGTGATGTTATGTGGAGGGATTGCGTGGTGACGGAGTAGTAAAAAAATGTTTAAGAGACAAGCTAGAAGGAAATAGTGTGAGGGGAAGAGGAAAAGTGGAGGAAAGAATTTGTAGGACCCAGGAAAGTGTGTTGGGGATGGAACATGCAAGAGAAATATGTTTGAATATGGTAGCTGGGAGAGTTTTCTGTCATGATCCTTCCCCAGGGGGAATGAGACAGAGATATAAGCAGATATAAAGATAATCAATTAATGTTTTGAACAAGAGTGCTTTTATGTCTATATTATTAAGGAAGGGGCTGTAGAGATATAAGTTGCTTAACCCAGGCAGTGGAACTTAACCCCATTTATACATTGACAGTTTGTCCCACAATTACTCGTCGGTGGGTGCATCTCAGAGTCAGAAGAAACGCCTGCTGGCCAAGGCTCAGAGCGAGTGTATGCTTCATGTGGCCAAGCCTGAGGCCCGTGACTATTCAACACAACAGACGAGGGAGAATGTTTATGCTACCAGGTATGTTTATAAGGCTAATATGATTGATCCATTATTTTTTTCTTTCATACTTGTTCGCTGTATCCCACGTTAGCAAGGTAGCGCAATTAACAAAGAAAAGAAAATGTAAACACCAGTACCATTTGATACATTTAGTGAAAAATTGTCTTAATATCTTTTTATTTTGTTTAATTTTTCATGTTTTTTATGCCTAATTGCCTTTTTCACATAAGGAAGGTTGCATCAAGAAACAAATAAACAATGGTGTTATTTGCATATGTCCAGTCTGTGGCTGTCTTGTATAATGCACCAAAGCCAGGGACAACTATCCACAGCCTAACGCAACAGGCTACACAACAGTCTACCTTTATCACTTCATCTGCTCTCTTTTTCAGCCCATTGACAGCAGGTCAATTATAAAAAAAAATTTCTCACAATCAGCTTTGGACAATGTAGAGGATGAGTGAGGAGAGGCTGACTCAGTGGGCATACATGTCAGAAGTAGGGGGGACAAGGAGAAGGGGGAGACCGAAGTAGAGATGGAAAGACGTGGTGAAAATGTTATGAGGGGTTGTGGCTTTAACGTGCAGGAATGCGTGAGGCATACATGGGTTAGAATGAATTGAAGCAATGTGGTAAACAGGGCAAAGTGCTGTCAGTGGGCTGAACCAGGGCCTTTCATTCACCCTTGATAAATACTTTTCACGGCTTGTATTAGCTTTCATCCCACACCAAATATT
Organism: Panulirus interruptus; assembly: GCA_032273725.1. Taxonomy (NCBI): domain Eukaryota; kingdom Metazoa; phylum Arthropoda; class Malacostraca; order Decapoda; family Palinuridae; genus Panulirus; species Panulirus interruptus. Next base: position 6,396 of record JAUTYZ010151103.1, read on the forward strand.
CATAAGACCATCTGCAAGGCATCTCTATTCAACCCTCTCTGTGGTCTGGCCAATGGTGTGGGCACAATTTGGGTTTGGTGAAATGTATGCACTCGTGTAGTAAATATGACAGTAATGACATCCAGGCATGGTGGATGTTTATCTCCAGGACGTTGGAATTTTATGCATATATCCAGATCCATAAAAGAAATCCTTGTTTCCCTAACTGTTTCTCACACACGTTATTTAAAGCAAATACATGATCCACACATCCTCTACCACTTCTTAAACTACATTGTTCCTCTCCAGTCTGATGCTCTGTACATACCTTCACCCTCTCAGTCACTACCTGCCCATACAATTTACCAGGTACACTCAACAAACTTATACCTCTGCAGTTTGAACACTAACCTTTTCTTACCCTTGCTGTTATACACTGGTAATATTCATGTATTCTGCCAATCCTTAGGCACCTCACCATGATCCATACATACATTAAAAATTCTAACTAACCAGTCATCAACAAAATATCCCTCTTTCTTAAGTTAGAAATTCAACTGCAGTACCATCCACTCCAGCCGCCTTGCTACATCTCATCAATCAAACCACTTTCCATGACTTTTTCGCTTCACATACATCCCCAACCCAGACACCATATATCTACCACCTTATCAACAAATGTTATCAACAGTCCCTTTAAAATACCACTCCATCTTCCCTCACCTCATCACTACCTGTTACCACTTCCCTTTTACCCTCTTAACTGACATTTCCATGTTCTCTTGTTTTTCTCACACAATTAACCTCCCTCCAAAACATCTTATTCTCTCTGAAGTTTACTGATACCCACCCCAACTTTCTCGCACATGCCAGCATTGCTTCCCTGAGTACCTCTCATTCCTCACCACTCCCTTTGCTTTGTTTACTCTCACCTTATGCCATTCTACATTCTATTTCCTGGTATTGCTTTACACAAGTATCTTCCATGTTCACTTACTTTCACCATTCTCTTCTCACCCATATTGTTTCTTCTTTTCCAAAAAAAAATCTACAAATCTTCACCCTTGCCTTTACCAGGTAATGATCAGACATCCCACCAGCTTCCCCTCTCAGCAGATTCACATCCAAGAGTCTCTCTTTTGCATGCCTGTTAATTAGTATGTAATCCAATAATGCCTGCTGACTGCCTCTCCTACTCACATATATATATGTATTTCCAATCGACAGTCCTTTTTCAGCAAACAATTCCACAAGCTGTTCACCATTTCCTTTAACCTTACTGAATACACCATGCTTTCCAGTTATACCCTCAAGTGCCACATGACACCTTCGCATTTACATCACCCATCACTAATACTCGTTCTCTTGTGTCAGACTGCTAATGCACTCACTCAGCTTCTCCTAAACCACTTGCCTCTCATGATCTTTTTTCTCATGGCCAGTTGCATAAGTACTGATGATCACCATCTCTTGCAATCTCCATTTATTTTTACTCACATCAGTGTGGAGTTTACATCCTTACACTCTTTCAAACATTCCCACAACTGTTTCAGCAGTAGTGCTACCCCTTGCTTAACTTTTGCCCTCACACCAACCCTTGACTTTGCTTCTAATACATTCCCAAACCAATCTTCCCCTTTACATTTGAGCTTTGTTTCACCCAGAGCCAGAACATCCAGGTTCCTTTTCTCAAACATATTACCTATCTCTCCTTTCTTCTCGTGTTGGTTACATCCACACACATTCAGACATCCTAGCCTGAGCCTTTGAGGAGGATGAGCACTCCTTGCCTGGCTCCTTCTTCTGTTAGATCTTTTAGAAATTGAAATACAAGATGGGGGGGAAATCCAGCCCCCTACTCCCACCCCTCTTAGTTGCCTTCTACTGCACGTGGGGAATGTTGAGGTAGATTTTTTTTTATCCCACCCAATTTGATATTGTATTCATTAAACTATATTTGTCCAATGAAAAATATTTTGAGTGGTTGAGGCCTGAACGTGCAAATGGGTGAAAGACGTGCATGGGATAGTGAATTGGAGCGATGTGGTGTACTTGGGGAGCTTGCTGTCCGTGGACTGAACAAGGGCATATGAAGCAGCCGGGGGAACCGTGGAAAGGTCTGTAGGGCTTGGTTATGGATAGGGGGCTGTGATTTCGGTGCATTACATGACAGAAAATTGATGAGTAAATGAGGCCTTTTCTTTATTTTTGGTGCTACCTCCCTAATGCGGGAAATGGCAAGTATGGAAGAAATATCCTTTGATATGTGGAGAGTTCATTTTTGTATATAGTTTTAATTGTTTTATTTATAGCATTATATGTGAAAAATATTGATTCTAATTTTAAGTGCTGTTGCCTCCATAAAACAAAATTTAGTTGATATATTAGGTACTGGATATTTTCAAAGGTACCTTGATGATTTGATATAGCAGAAATGCCTTAGAAAGGGCCAAAATTATTTTTGTCATTCAAGTATCTTTATATGATGTAATATTTTCTAAAAGGCTAAGAAGTGGCACTGGAGTTCACCAGTTATGAGACTTTTGCCATGGCCACCCCTTTGAGGGAGTTCCCAGAGGGAGCAGGCATCAGAGTTATAGATAGATAGAATATTTTCTACCACACAGCATGTAGGCTAGTTCTTAGCACCAGTTATTTTATGTTTTCACATATCTTCCAGTACTTCTACTTCCTCAGACACACTCCCAGACATGTTCCCTTCTAACATCAGTCTGTGTTTCTATTTATACATTTATCCATACCTGCACCCCTTTTGCACACACACACTCCTCTGAACATTTGTCTGCTTTCTTAACATAAAAAATTGTACTTTCCACATGCTTAATGTACTTTCAATCTTCCTTATTTATACACATTTACATAAATGTGTCTCCAAGACCATTCAGGTTACCTCTCCATGCAGGTATTAGATCTAGCTTACTTCACTATATACATTGCTGCCCATAGTCTGTCTTCCCAGCACCAATCATTACACTTTCTTACCCACTGATCTTCTTTTACACCCAAACTTAGTCTCTCTTTTAGGTGTCAGTCAGTGCACCTCCACGCTCTTAATTTGTACCTATGCCCCAGTGAATGCATATGAGCCTTCACATCTTTCCTTCCACATTCAGTTAATGCACCTCTCTACACATTCATATTTGCCATTGTTGAAATAACCTCTGTGCATTATAGTCTGTTTTCTATCAAACAGCAGGATAGTTGATGTGTCATTTCATAACAACAATTACTGCACTTCTCCACATGCATTTGTTCTTGACTTCACCACATGGCCTCTCAACTTAACTCTCATTCTTTGCCTTTACTTTGTAGTTGCGTGCTTAAGGATTTGTTTTTGATTATTCTTTTTATTTCCATTGTCTAGTTAACATACATTATATATCTTAATCAACTAATTCCATCTTAATATGATATCTTTTGTATACAGTTTATTTTTCTGACTATACCTCAGGGCCACAAGAAATTGATCATAGCTATCTCCTGTTTATTAGCCATCCTGCTGTTATACACCCATGCATCAGGAGTTTGGATTAGAGTTGGTTGTAACACACCTAGTGTCTCTAAAATTCACTTCTTTGTGTGATGCAGTGAGCACTATATGTTCACCCAACGTTTCGGTAAAATCTTGTTATAAGTCCTCGGAGTTATTTATTACTCTCCCCAGGAAAGGTCTAGATATTTGATCTTTTTCCATTGTCTTATGTCTTGATATTCATTACACCATCCTTACTGAATGTAATAACCAAATATTAGAAATTTTTAGTTTTCAAGAAGTTCTTGTTAGATCTGGTGACTTCTGCAATTGATAAACTGCCATGGGTGTTTTGGGAGTTAAAAGTTTTGTGTAATGCACTCTGATCTTCATCCCCCCACCTCCACAGAGAGCACCTGGCCCCCCCAGCTGCCCACGTCAGGGATTCACTGCTGCAGCCGCCACCTGCCCACCACGACAACCTCCCGCCACCCGCGGCCCACACCCGAGACCCTGCCCGCACTCACTCTCACACCCACTCTCATTCTTACACCCAGCCGCCACTGGCCCACAAAGACTACTCTGTACAGTCAGGAGTGCACCCGCCTGGTAAGATCAATTTGACTTACTCTAGATGCATGCTTCTTTGTTTTTATGTTAATGTGCAGTTGATAGTTTGCAAAGTTTTGTATGACTTATCACTTAGGTATTGATATTTGATGTATTTAGAAATTGTAGATTATTGTTATGAATGTATATTCTTGGTAGATGTTTTTGTATAATCCTGTAGTACTGATTTATAAAATGAACAATTCCTTTCATATGATTGTTTTGTGAGTAGTAATGCTTGTGGTTAACCTAATTGATGTTTGATACAGGTATGATTAAAGTAAGATGAGCTTTGATACACTTCATGAATTGCAAGTTACTGAGGTGGTCGTGTTCTGGAGCAGTGGTTCTTAACATGGAGGAGGGTTTCAGATTTTTAGGGGGGGCTCGAAGTGTTCAGCGTACTTGACTCAAATATATTTTCCTAATGAAATGCATTGGTATTTCTCACAAATTCATGGTTTTTGCTGATTGTTTGGAAAGAATATTGAATTGTCTCAGAATTACATGATTTTTTACTTTTTTGTTTATTTAGTGTAGAAGGGCATTAGAAACTGAAAATGAAATTGTCAAAAGAT
>JAUTYZ010151434.1:0-11050 GCA_032273725.1 Panulirus interruptus
AACTTGATACAGTTTCCAAATGCTGGTATCCAGATTTTGGAGTGTGTGAAAAGAGGATGTTGAGAGTTAATTTGAACAAAAGTAAGGTAATTAGGTGTAGCTAGGAGGTGAGACAGGATAGTTTGGATAGGAAGAACCAGGAAGAAGTGGAGTACCTGTGAGTGGACATGGCGGTGGATGGAACAATGGGAGCTGAAGTGATACATAGGGTGGGAAAGGGGGCTAAGGTCCTAGAGCATTGAAGGTGTAGGAGAGGTCATTGTCAGGGTGAAGAGGGTAAATTTGAAGGTATAGTAGTACCGACTGTCTTGTATGGATGCGTGTTTTGGGCTCTTAATGCTAAAGGGTGGATATATTGGAAATGAAATGTTGTGAGTACAATATGTAGTATGAGGTGGATTGACTGTGTAAGGAATAAGTGAAAGAGTAAGGTATAGTAGTAAGCAAAGCATGATGCAGAGTTGACAAAGTTGTGCTGGAATGGTTTAGAGATGAGAGGATTTGCAGATTTTACGTGTCAGAATTGGAGGGAGGAAGGGATGGGGTTTATGAGACCGAGGTGGATTTAGAAGGATGGAATGAAAGAGGCCGAGATTTTGACCTGACGCATTCAGAAGAGTCAAAGGCACACATGGTATAGAATGAATGGGAGGAATGTGCTTGATGGGGTGACATACTGTAATTAGGAGGAGCGAGGCATATGACGACACTAGGGGAAACCATGGAATGGTCTGAGGGGCTTTTATGTGGATGGTGGACTCATGTTTTGGTGCATTATGCATGACAGCTAGAGAGTGGATATGAGCAAATGTTCCTGGTGCTACCTTGCCAAGGTGGGAAATAACAAACAAGTAGAAAATATATAGATAGATAGATGATAGTTGAATAGCAGGATGTTATTGTTGATGATAAATATAGTGTAAATGAGTTGGGAAAAAATTATTCTGTAGTAAAAGGTCGAGATATTGTCTTACTGCTGCATGTTAATTGAATTGTTAAAATTTCAGAAGTCCACTTCAGGATGAGTTCACCACCAAACTTTTCACTAAATACCAGAGCATCAGATTGCTATTCAGCTGACAGCACTCTTAGGTAAGTACTCAAAATTAATATGGAAGTTTCTCCTTTCAACAAGATTAGGTGCAGAATTTTCTGCTTACTTATTCTGGCTTACATTTCATTGACTTGGAAAGTGAGATTCTTTCTTCTGTATATAGTTGAATATATGCCCTTAAAACCTGATTCTTTTGGAATTTTGATTTTCATATTTTTGTATTTTCCTTTTTGGGCAGTAATTTTTCTGCACATTATTTGGTCTCAAAGCTTGCTCTCTGGTATTGTGAAATGAAAGATGAACTTGAAATATGTGAAGGAAGATTTTAGGAGATCCTAGTTAAGCAGATGAAATATAGGACTATTTCTGCTGTAAAAGGTTGTGGACTGCATAAATATCACCATTTACAGGAGTGGGGGATTTTTGTAAGTGTTGGAAAAACTTTGCTTAATGAATTAGGAATGTATGAAGGAAGTGAAATAAGGTTTGTGGAGAGTATAAGGTGAAAGAAGGAATAATTTTAGAGATACACGGACTTTGCAACAGATTAAGAGCATACTAGTATCATAGTCAGTGGACTCCATTTCTAGTGATGGCCAAGATGCATAGTATGTGCAGTACAAACATGCATGCAAAATATCTCTATAATAGAAAGAGTGAGCTACAGAAGGTACCTAACATTCATGTTCAATTGTTTCTCTGCCCAATAAACTAGGAAATATGGCTGCAAACCTTTGCAAGGTTACTACACATGAATTTGCCAAGCCAACCAGATTGTGTGCTTGCTGCTTTTCTTTTTTTTCCTCATTCATTCTGCTTTCTGTTGCCTCTAGCAGTATCCCAACAACCCTTCACAAAGTTTGCCATTTGACATCACAGTTACAACCCTACAGTTGTGGGTGGTTCAAGATTTTCTGTACTTGTGACCTGGCAAGGAGCTTGGTGACAGCTGGAGATGAGCAGGTGGTTAGCCAAGGGTGGGAGGGCATGGTGATGGTCAGGGAGGGTTTGATACTCCCCTGCAGGGGCAAAAGATTCTGAAGTCTTTGACCAAGTCATCATTCCTGAATATTTCTTTTAAACCAGACAAACAGCTGCTGAGCTTTGTGTAACAAAAGAAAAATAAAGAAAATGAGTAGCAAAAGAACTTTTGCTCCAAACCCTGGAACACCTAATGACAAGAACATAACAGTAACAACAATAATAAGAACGAGTGGAGCGGTTGGCTGGAAATCCTGCATTACTCACCAAAAAGAAAGAACAGAGCAAAGAGCCAAGTGAGGATTTTCCCCTTTAAGACTGTCATCTGTTCTTGATGTTACCTCGCTCATGCAGGAAATGGCAAGAATGTATGAAAAAAAGAAAATTGATGATAATATAAATAACAATATTAATCAGGATAAGATTGCATAACATAATAACATTAATATGGATGAAATTGCATTTAGGTGACAGATGAAGACAAAATGTAGCAAAAATTATGAAAGAATAGATTGTATATTGCACCATGCTGGTCAGTAAAATTCAGCCATGCTCTGTCGGAGATGACTATATTGTCATAAGTGCTTAAGTGCACTTTCCTAACATTACTCCATGAAAAACTCGTACATAACTTTTGGGTACTTTGCTATTATATATAATTTTCGGAAAAGGGTGGCTTCCCTGATATATCAGCCATGTCAAACAGGAGATAAAAGAATTCCACATGCAATTGCTGTTTATAGCTGAGTGGAATGGCTGAGCTAAGAATTGACCAATCATGGGGGTGGCACCTCTTGAGAGTTGCCTGAGTATTGATGAAAATGTCAGTTTTGACAAGAGATGGGGGAAATTTATTCAAAGTAAGCTAGATCAATGAATGGGTGCATGATGAATTTGTTGTGCTCATCCATATAGTGTTAAGAAAACCTTATGGTCCCAAACATTTCATATCTGCTTTACTCAAGTGTGTTGGGTAAAGACACGTATCATGTGGTCCACAGAATTTTGCAGATTGATAAGCTTTTTTTACCCCATGGCTGGCCATTATGCAGTGCAAATGCTTCTTCTACCTTAAAGGCTCTGTTCCTGGTGCTACCTGGATAGAGTGGGACAGAGTAAGATGGTGTTAATGTTAAGTTTTCAGTTAGGGTTACAGAACTGATCTTGTATCTTTGTTGTTCACTTTTTTCAAGTTCATTGTACAGTTTGTTGTAATACTTAGATTTTATCCTTTTTAAGTTTTGTTTGCTTTGTAATACCTCTATGAATTTTAATGCATTGGAAATCTTACTTCCAAGTATGATTATTAAGATCGTTCAACTCAAACTGGCTTTGATTGACTGGTGGGTACATGGTGTTGTTAGAATATCCCAGGTAAATCTATTAACTAAACTAAAAAGATGCTTTCATTTTAAACAGAATGAGGAGTCCATCTCCAATGCTATGGAGTGGAGTCAGTCCTTTGAAACATACTTGGAGTCCTCCAGTTGCAACAGAAGTGCCTGGTCAAGTGCTGTGTGGTCTCCGGGACCTGTCGTTAGGGGAAGGAAGTAATTTGGTAAGTTTTGAAAAGTTTTAGGTAGTAGTTGATAGTACTACAGTTTTGCAGAAAAATTCTTTTACTAAGTTGATCATTAGATTGTTCATGATTGCAGAAAATATTTTTGTTCCCTATATCTGCATACAGGCAGTTCTGACATAGCATGGTAGTTGTGTTCTTGTGAAACTCCATATCATATGAAATTGTCTCCTTTGAGGTAATTATCACATAAAGTGCCCTTATCATCACCTTATGATGTGGAGAGGAGTTCTGTAGTAATGTTAAGATTTAACTTTTCCCACCTTAAATATCTTGCCAGCTTATCATAACATTAATAGCAGTAAGAGTCTCATAACATTGCCAGGAAGGCATTGAAGCAACTACCACCATTATACATGCAGGGTCGTTGACCTGCAGGTTTTACTTACATAGTAACCTCAGAACATTCCTAGATTGTTGGATGATTTATTGATATGTGAAGGAATTCTTATATGTATCAGTTGGTGAGAAAAGTGAAGAAGAATAACATCAGAATATGAAGAAATAAGGCAGCTTAAAAGTGGCCACAGCAAAAGAGTCTCCACTTATCCCTCTCTTTATTTTCCTCGCTTGCATACACCATTACACGCATTCTTGTGCTCATTTCTCTCCCTTCAGTACTCTTCCACTCTATTTTCCCATGTCACAGGAGGTCCTCCTCTCACACCATCCCCTTTTAATCATATTATCATACATTCTCTTTGTACATTCCTCTTCTTGCATTCTTTCCAATGCCCAAACCACCTCATAGTATTACATTTCACCCACTCTGCCACTCAACAGTTCATTCCCTTTGCATTCCCTGCCTTACCAAATCTCTCATACACCCCTTCATTACTTTCTTCATTACATCTAGTCATACTGCAAGCAATCTATCTATCTATGTATTTCTCTGATGCCTGGTTCGTTCGGGAACTCCCTCGAGGGGGTGACCACGGCAAGAGTCTCTATAACTTGTGAACTCGCCCTTAGCAGGGCGACTCTCGCACAGTGTTTTTAGAGGCTCCTACCTAATGTTCCAACCTATTGTGTCTAATTAATGTTCCTACCTACTACTTATACCTAATGTTTCTACCTAATGCTCTTGTCTAATATTTGTACTTGATACTTTTATCTATTACTCTTACCATTTTGCCAAAAAGCAGGGCTATCGGACAGTGCTTACCACAGGAAGAATCTAGATATGAAGAAGAGTTGTGTGAGTTTAGTGTTGTCAAATGTTATTTGTGACATGGAGAGTGTGTATGTTTGTGGACAGACTGCCAGCAGTCCACATGTGGGCGAGGCAGAAAGAAAAGACAGCTACCTGGGTCAGAGGAGTGCATCTTTACAACCACTGAAGTGCTGGCCCACTATGCAGCTGTCACTGACCCTCCTGATACCCAGGCAGGTAGTACTGGTAATATACCTCCCTGGTCGGCGGCTACCTACCATCTACTACCTACTATACCACATGCTCTTCTCAAATAACTCATTTCCACAACATTGAGTGATATTTGCTTCGTAGTGATGAGTATAATGATCCAGATGATGATCTGTGTGATGATAGAAATCTGTTTGATAATGATAGGAAGAACAACCAAGTGCATTAAAGAAATAGATAAACGAGTTGGTGACAGTCGAGATTTGTCGACATCATGTTTTGTAGCGGTCTTGGCAGTATGCTACCACCAGAAGTTTTCGTGTCTTTCATGGAAGGTTGAGGCCTTTTTCACTTTTTTCTGTGGTTTTCTTGTTCTTCTATGATCTTTTATTTCCTAGGAAATTTTTACCTTGAAAGACACCCAATATTAAAAGCATCAGGAAAGTTGTGTGCCTACTAAGGGGTAAAGAAACCAGTTCTTTCTAGTAGCATATGGAAATGCCTTATGTTTTGCTTGCAGAAAATCCTGAAGCATCTGTTACCCATAGATCACCATGGTGGAAGGGGGTCATATGCACTCTTCAGGAAAGTGCTGAGCCCATATATATCTCTTTTCAAAATCCTTGTCCTTATTTCAATTGGTCCATGCTTTTAAAGGCAAATTTGGATGCCATATGCCACCTGCAACTCTAATTAGCTCACAGAAAAATCCAAAAGCCTCTTGGTTATTCTAGCAGGGAGTAGCCTTGTGCTTTCAAATGCAGTAATCTTACTGGGTTGCTGTATACATGATTTATTTACTAGTGGTGGTGGTTGCCTAGATTTAAATGCCTGTTATTGCACTAAGGACTAAAGGTGTATGTGTTGGGTTTAGATAGCTTACTTGTTTAAATGTTTTGGTATTTTTTATTTTGAATGTTGCTTATTTTGCTTCTGGTGAGAATTTTTTTGACCTTTGGTTAGCACTTGAAAGGTTAAAGACTAGTTGTTTAATGATTTTTCATTCTTACAGGACATAACTTTGGGCAGTGCTTCACAAGTACCAGTGGAGCTGCAAGTAACTAACTTGGATCAAAATATTGATGCTAGAGATATGAAACGCATCCTCTTCACAATATTTAGGGATCATGTAATGGTAGGTATTAATTTTTTAGCACACCATTTTTGAAAGTATTCTTTTTGCTACTTTTGGGGCTGAAATTTAACTTGCGTTCCCAGTCTCAAACCCAAAACTCACTGTGTGAAATTAAGAAAGTAAATTCAGTGAAAGTATTAGCTTCAGAAATCTATGTTAGAAAGATTGTTCTTTAGTTATGGTAATACTACTTTGTGAAAACGATCTTTCTCTACAGGAATGAAGTACTTTTTACTGGGAAATTTTATAAAACGGCTTTAACTCATATTTCATCTTTTATTTCCCCAGTTTTATTGAAAACTGTACTTATTTTTCCCAGTACAAAAGACCCAGGCCCCTTTCCCCAAAAGGTAAAAAGGACACTTGCTGATAGAACATTAGTCTTTATAAGTAGAAATGCATTGTTATGGACTAACTGAAGCACATGCTCTTGAATTTTTGCATATGTAATGTTCCTTGCAGAAATTTAATTTTTGTAATGTTTCAGGTATTGCATGTCTCGGTGTTTGTGCAGTCAGATGGCAATTTGGCTGCAACTTTGCGTGTACCATCACACCAGGATGCACAATATGCCATTTCTCAGTTGCACCGCAAAAAGATAGGTGCCAAAAGAATCATAATATCATATGTTAACCATAATCAGCCTTCCCCAGAACTAAAGAGGTAAAGTGCTTTTTGATTGATTTACCTTATGTTTTGAAAAAATTTTGAAATTATATATGTACAATCTCTAAAAATATTTTCTTTCCTTTCAGGTCAAAAGTTATAGCCCTGCTCCAGGAAGTTCCTGGGAAGAAGCTTCCTCTGTTCAAGTTCCGGGAGCTGTATGAAAAACGTTTTCATGAGACAATAGGAGTGTCGGAAATGTATAATATGAGGGATATTGTGACAGTATCTGATAACAGTACTGGCCGAATGGTGTCATTGCACCCTGAATTTCGGCACATGCATTCGCCTGCCTTAACTGAAACTCCTGAAGATATGGATGGCAGCATATCAAGATACTGTAAGATGCACAGTGTAGGTCCAGATGAATCTATTGGTTGGGCTGAGCGTGACCACAGTACCAGCCTCCCTAATGTCAGTCTTGCATTGCGGGCTTTAGCCACTAGTATACACTCCTTGCTGCAGTCTCATTCTGGTTCTCTTCCTCTTGCTAGTTTGGTTGAGTGCTATCAAGCAGAAATTGGCCCACTTGAAGAAAATGAAGACGGAGTGCCACTTGAACATTTGGTATCATGCTTACCAGGTATATGTATATTGACTGCAACTGGAGGATTCAAATACATTCAATGGGTTGAGAACAAAGTAACTGATGAAGCAGAAGAGTTAGCTCGATGTGTAAGCCCTCCTTTAGTAGGACAGTTAGCACTATTTTCACGTGAACTTGTGGACCTTCTCAAAACTTTTCCTCATTGTCGACTACCCTTTTCTCGTTTTATTCCTGCTTATCACCACCACTTTGGTAGACAGTGCAGAGTTGCTGATTATGGATTCACAAAGCTTGCAGACTTATTTGAAGCTCTGCCTCATGTCATTCAAGTATTGGGAGATGGAAATAAACGTATGCTAACTCTTGCACATAAAGCCCAAATTAAGCGCTTTTCCTCAGATCTTTTAAGGGTGTTAAAGGGTCAGCCTACAAAAGCCATTACTCTTGAGGCCTTTCCTAGTGCTTATGAAAAGGCTCTTAGTAGACCATGGGGTGTCATAGATTATGGAGTGTGTGATGTAGAGGACCTTTTAGTTGAAGTCAGTGAAACTACTGTGATAGTCACCAGATCAGGCACAGAAACCACAGTTGCCATTCCAAAGCGAGAACAAACTCCTGAAGAAATAGAAAGAACTCGACAGTTTGCAGCTGAAGTGGTGGAACTCTTGCGTCACTCTCCACAGTGCAAAATGATTTTTAATCGATTTATTCCTGCATACCACCATCACTTTGGAAGGCAATGTCGGGTAGCAGACTATGGCTTCAGCAAGCTCATTGAACTCTTTGAAGCCATTCCTGATATTTGACTGGTAAGTTTACTCAGAGTATCATCAGTTAAAGTTTTTATGTATGAAATAAAGATGTCTTTTTGTGTTCATTATAAAGAAGTATGAAATTTGGTAGTTTAGTTTTTTAAAATGGGAGGGACACATGCCTATTTTTTTATGCTGAAATTACAGTGAAATTGCATATTTGATCAAGAGTTTGCAATAGAAAGCCATATTATTATAACATTATTATCCAAAAATCCCAAAGTAAGAAGCTTATGTCGGAAATTTGAAAAGCTGATTTTTAAGGAATGGCAAGATAAGATTCCATTAGTTGCATGGGAAATTCCTCTTTTGTATGGTACTTACTAATAATCCTTTTGATCCTTTTGATGGCTGTATTCAGTTTTTTGTTTTCTCTCCAGTTATGTTCAGACTGCCCACAGTTATCTCGCTGTTTTATTGCATGCGTCAGTGAGGTAGCGCCAGGAAAACAGACAAAGAAAGGCCACATCCGCTCACACTCATTCTCTAGCTGACATGTGTAATGCACCGAAACCACAGCTCCCTATCCACATCCAGGTCCCACAGACCTTTCCATGGTTTACCCCAGACTTTTCACATACCCTGGTTCAGTCCATTGACCACGTCAACCCCAGTATACCACATCGTTCCAGTTCACTCTATCCGTGTACGCTTTACACCCTCCGGCATGTTCAGGCCCCGATCGCTCAAAATCTTTTTTCAATCCATCCTTCCATATCCAATTTGGTTTCCCGCTTCTCCTTGTTCCCTCCACCTCTGACACATATATCCTCTTTGTCAACCTTTCCTCACTCATTCGTTCCATATGTCCAAAGCATTTCAACACACCCTCTTCTGCTCTCTCAACCACACTCTTTTTTACTACCACACATCTCTCTTACCCTTTCATTACTTACTCGATCAAACCACCTAACACCACATATTGTCCTTAGACATCTCATTTCCAACACATCCACCCTCCTCCGCACAATCCTATCTATAGTCCATGCCTCACAACCATATAATATTGTTGGAACTACTTTTCCTTCTGCTATACACATATATGAGTGCCAAGCATGCTGAGGTGGAACTGTATTGGGAGGATCTTAGTTTAACTGTGAAGGTGTTGAGTGTTTGTAGTTTCTAGGCAGCCAGTGATTGTTTTGAGTGCACAGTTTTTTGTGGTTTGTAATTTTGCTTTTGAGAAAGTTGAATACTAGGCATTTGAGACATAATTTAGAGTGAAATAAATGAATTGTTTGTAGAGGTACCAGTTAGTGTTCTGGAGGCATTTAGTTTGCATGGTGCTTTTGCATTGATTATAGAGTGGTGAATGAATGTCATGTATGTATCATATGTGATACTTAGAATAGTTGATGTTTTGTGTTGTGGGATTGATTGTCTATACAAGGGTAACTGGAGGGTGTAAGGTGGATTTATTTTCATTTGAGGTTAAAAGAGTGGCTTATATGAGATAATAATCATGATGTTGGTGTTCAGTTGGCCATGCTGTCTCAGTTTCCATAAAAAAAAAGGTAATTTGTTTTGTGCACTGTCATAGGTGGTGCAAAAGAGAGTCGGAGAGGTCGACACAAGAGAAGTGAGGTCAGTGAGGCTGGGTCAGAAGGCAGTGAAGAAAGATCACTGACCCCCCCACTCCACTCTGACTGTAGGCCACCAACTGTCAGCCCTGACCAGGGTGTAGTGACTGATGATTGCTGGGCTGGTGCTGTGTCAGATGGTCCACCACTACAGTTTAAGGTTAGCCAAATAATTTATCATTTGAATTTCTAGTGCAGTGAAAGTCATATTTTTTTATGCACAGATAACTGTCTTATATATTTGTATTTCATTGTGACATACATACCAATCTCATCAGGTATATGAGATAGCCACTGTAGCATTGGTTGATGAATGGAACAAAATGACTTAGGAAATGTCAGGAATCAAGTCAGTGCATGCACTTATTCTGATTAGATGAACTGTGAGGAGATAGTATTTAAAGCTCAACCTCTAGCAATTTTTTAGCCTCTACTTTTGCAGAAGAAACAACTCCTAGTAGCTATGTTATCCCAATCCCTTAGATTGAGGAACATGTGGAGGAGATCACTACCCATCATCTGACTGACGATGATCAAGACCTTGAGGGGATCTACGATGATGACGTCAGTGACTCTGGGGGATCCTGGCAAGGTTCCCGGTGCTCTTTGGATGACTCAAGAGGTACAAGGCACCACAAGAAGGTGACTCATCACTCGGTGACAGAAGAACCTCTGTTGTCTACCATCAATGTTGCCCTTCCTGACCCAGCCCACATCACCTCCAGGAGGGTATCCTTCCCAGAACTTGGTGCTGATATTTTACATGGTAGGTTTCTCACTTTTAGCTTTAAAATCTACTGGCTTTCAGAAATGCATTAATTTTTGTAAGACTGAAATAATTAATCGTAATATAGTGGTGATTATTGACTGAACAGTAGGAATTAGTACTAGATACTCATAATATACTAATTTTACCTATAAAAGATTGTTAAGGTAAGTGCATTTGACTCATTTATCTGTGGATTAATTAAAATGTATGTAATAACAAGAATGAGAAGGTGTGTTACTAAAATATGTCCAGTAATCTTATTGTGTACAAATTATAAGCATAAACAGGATGAGGAAATCATAGTAGGTACTACAAGTAATATGCAAACAGATTGAAGAATAATAAATGCCCTAAACTGGTGAGCTGAAGACAGAGTAAAATTATGAAAGATGTATGAGGAATAGATAAAATGTGGTATAAAGTTTAGAAATGTAACAGAAACAATATGCAATAGTTTGAGGGAGACACCTGCATCCTCAGCTGTGGCGCATGTCCTTATGGCTCGACCTGTCAGTGGGTCTTTATATACCTGCTCGAGCAAGTTGATATAGCCATTAATCTATT
>JAUTYZ010151544.1:0-11050 GCA_032273725.1 Panulirus interruptus
GTGTAATGATGTCTACGTCTTTATAGTATGAGTACAGGACAGTTGATAAGTAATTGTTCAGTGCCTTCAGTCTGGGAGTTGCCTCTTGGAGATGAGGGGACTTGTGATATTATGAACCTGTGTTTTTGATGTTGGAGAGATAGGCGATGTCCAGAAAGCAGATAAAGCATAACTTGTACATGCTTGGTGAGGGCATTTGTATATTGCATTTAGAGTTAGTTTAATCATTTAGTTCTATCACCCTATCCTAGCTTTGAAGAAATATGACATTTAGCCCAATGCAGTACATTTTGAATGGTAGAACTCGTAAATTTGAAATTTAAGTGTTAGACTTCTGTAGTGAGAACACCATTTTGAACTTGTAAAACTAGCACCACAGTGACAGTTAAACCAACATAGATTTTTAGAAATATCCAGGAATATGGGGGAAAATTTTAATATTCATTACTTTCATAGTATGCCAAAGAACAAGGTAGAAATTAGCTCCTGACAATGTCTTTTTAATTTATGTATGAGCTGTAATTGAGACTGATGCAGTAGCTGTAATACATATCTGTCATAGGATCGACCGTAGTGTGGACATTTCTGCAGTGTTATCGCGATTGGGCCATCACCAAGGATCAGCAGTACACCTCTCCAAGGACACCATTGACACTGATGGTATAGTAAATTATTTTAATAAATCACTGTGAATATCATTCTTATTGCTTTGCTACTCATTTCTTAATTCCTTTGTTAGGTTTTGCTAAATGAACCTTCCCTGAATTATGGTTTCATCTCTCAGTAACAACACACAAACACTTTGGAATCTAATTTCTTTGCAGTTTTAGAATTTGCCTTTTTTGTAGTAATCATTTAATCTTAGACATGTACATGTATTCCTACTCAACCTCTCATCTCTAGCTTACAATACCTGATATGTAAATATGATTTGAATGATTACCCAACTTATTTAACTCATTCAGGTTAGTATGCATATTGACATTTATATCCCTAAAGCTTGTGTGAAATATTGAGATCATGTTCAGATCACTTTATTCTAATACTCATAGCTTTTGGGAATGTTTTGTCTTTTAGCATGATTAAAGATTAAAACTTTTACTTTATCGTTGGAGTATTGGATGGTAGGTAGTAATTGGTGGGCAGCCACCTACCAGAGAGGTATATTACCAGTATAACCTGCCTGGGTTAGTAACGGCCACATAGTGGTTTTCAAGTTGCACTCCTCTCACTCAGGTAGCTGTCTTTTCTTTCTGCCTCACCCACATGTGGACTGCTGGCATTCTGTCTACAAACATACAATCTGTCTTTGTCACACATAACACTTGGCAACACTTAACTCACACAACTTATTCCTCGTAACTCTAGATTTTTCTGTGGTGAGCGTTATGAGCTAGCCCTGCCTTTTGGCAAAATGGTAGTAGTAGGTTGAAGTAGTAGGTAGGAACATTAGACAGGAGCATTATGTAGAAGTAGTATGTGGGAGCATTAGGTAGAAGTAGTAGGTGGGAGCATTAGATAGAAGTAGTAGGTTGGAACATTAGATAGAAGTAGTTGATAGGAACATTAGGTAAGAGCTTCTGGAAACACTGTTAGGAGTTGCCCTCTGCCAGTGCTTGTTAAGGGTGAGGCACTAAAGGCTAAGAAGCAGCACTGGAGTTCACCAGTTATGGAGACTCTTACCATTGCCACCCTTTTGAGAGAGTTCCCGAAAGGAACAGTAGTCAGAGATATAGACAGATAGATAGATTTGATGGTTATTATCATTTGATAAGAATGAAGACATGTTTTTTTGTTTCAGAATAGTCACAGTTTAATTTCAAGTAAAATTGGAAATTTTAGATACCATTTTATGAAAGGAATTCATTGATTATAGTTTTAATGATTTCTTTTAAGGTGATGGAAAGGAAATGACAAAGGACAGTAGCAACAAGGATGAAGAGAAAAAGAAGCCAAGGAAGGGCGATACGCCAATAATTAGGTACATGAAGACTCAGGTAAGAGTAATAACCACATCATACTAAAAAAAACAGTGCCTGTATATCATTAGGTTAATCTTGCAGTATGCTTAATCTTTTATAAGATATACATGTTGATACTTATTCCAGGTGATGGGACTGAGCCATGCACCATTATCACTTGTGTGTAAGGGTGTGGCAGTGATGACAGAAGATCTTTTTATGGATGTTGTTCCTCAGGCCTGGGAGCTGTTGCTGGAATATGATAATGAGGTTTGTAGAAGTTAGATTTCAGTGCTTTGTTATATGTAATTAGAATTTTTTTCCCATCATCCCCCTTTTTCAGTCTCACCTTCTATGGGTGGCTTACCTCCTTTGTTTGTATTCTCATTCTGATCACTTCTTTTTCTTAGGAAGTAGAAGACAAAGTTCCTTGCTTGAGAGGAAGACTAACATAATTATTTTTGTAATGCTGCATCAAAATTGTAGTATCTGATTATTTCCCCTTTTGTACACAGAGATAAAGCTTTGATGACTTAAACACAGTGGAATAAGGATGCTACCAGTTATCCCTAATCCACATGAATTTTCATCAAATTAAATGCATCATTTCATAGCCACCTTTTTATGTGACTGCCAAGGATAAGAATCAATCAGAACTTGAATGTACTCCTGCAGTTGAACAGGATTAAAGTATACAACAAGAGATACCTTTATGTGACTTGGAGTAATAAGGACTGACATTTTAAGAGAGATAGGTGTGGTAGTATGTGCATTCTTTGTTAGAAAGCTGACTAGAGTATTCTGAAATAGTTTGTGCATAAGGAGAGGATTAAAAAAGAAATACTGACTAAAGGAAACTGTGTAAGAAGTGGAGAGAGGAAGACCCATGGAAGGATGGAGTGAGGGAGGCTTTTGGGTATCTGGGCCTGAAAATTCAGGAGGATGAGAGGCTTGCATGGTGTAGAATGAATTCGATGTACATGGGGGGGGCAATGTGCTATCAAAGGGTTGAACCAGGATATTTAAAGTGGTCATGGTAAACCATGCGGTAATCTAAAGTTTTGCTTTGGGTGGTAGGTCTTGACTTCAGTACATTATACTGACAGTTTGAGAGTAGATGTATACAAATGAACAAATTCATTTGTTCCTGATGTTGTCTCACAGACAGGAAAAGCGGTTGAGAATAGAAAAAATAATAAAATGGTGTATCTTTACTCATAATGAATGCATTCTCCAGGTTACAGCAACAGCAGCAGTTGTGTTCATCCTAGCAGGGGTGCGTGTCCCTGCCCACACCTCAGATGTTATGACACGTGAGCTGACTCACCCAGATCCCAACACTAGACTCAATGCCATTCTCAGGTATATGATTGATGGATAATATCCCATATGGAACAAAAGACAGTACCATATTTGCTCTGTGTCTTAGTACTAATTTACCCATTCCCTTACTCTAAACTTTGTCATAGTGTCTGAAATATCTTTAAAAATTCAGATTTAATAATTTTCTTTACTTTTTTCATACTTAATTGCATCTGACTCTGTAGTGTCAGGAACAGAAGAACTGGCAAGGCTTTATCATTGTCAGTTGATGAAACAGTCTCTATAAAGAACTTCTCATTTCAAAGGAGTCAATCCTGTCCCTGTTGCTGAGTGTTGTGCAGCCTATGAACCTCTAGAACAGGGGTTCTGGGAAACACCAGGTCTCTTTTGAAAAAGGAGTCTTGAAGTACTTATAAATGAATGAAAATCTATTATCCCTGGGGATAGAGGAGAAAGAATACTGCCCATGTGTTCCCTGCGTGTCGTAGAAGGCGACTAAAAGGGGTGGGAGTGTGGGCCTGAAAATCTTCCCCATGTGTTTTACTTTTCCAAAAGAAGGAACAGAGAAGGGGGCCAAGTATAGATTTTACCCTCTAAGGCTCAATCATCTGTTCCTTAGGCTACCTCACTGATGCGGGAAATGGTGAATATGTATGAAAAAATGAATTTTAATGATTATAGTGTTAGTAATAGCATTAATGATACTAGTGATAATGAGAATGATAATGATAAGAGTGATAATGATATATGATGTATATACTTGAAAATTTAGGCGTTACTGGACTTTGTCCGCATGAAGTTACACCAAAAGTGGAAAGTCCCCTTTGAGAAGGTTGTATCATTATCATTGGATTAAAAGTAGTACAGTCTTGCCAAGGAATTTCTCAATTATTACTACTGATGCAACATATTGTGCAGCCAAGAAGCTACAGGAGCCCTATAAAAGGGGTCTTTGGAATATGTAATCTGATAAAGTTATGAAAATTTAGAAGTGCACTCACAATATCCCTGATCCTTTTCATGTTTCCCATTCACTTCATGTTTACTGGAGACTACCATTAGATTCAATGTAATATTAGTTTGGGTTATTATTTTTTTTTGTGTAGGGTAACAGTTCTTACAGATAAATTCCCAAATTATATTGCATTCTTGATTATGAAATTATGATTTCAGTTCTTAGTTAAAGCTGACAGTATCTGTTATGTGATGATATCATATTGATACCCTGTAACTTAGATACAATTTTATTTTCATAAAGTGTTTATTGTCATTCCACCATAAGTCTGAGCTACAACTATAACCATGTAGGTTTCAAGTTTTGTGGCAGTCACGATACCAAGCTTGGCCACGAATGGAAGAGGGAGCTCCCGCAACTTTTAAGGTGCCACCGCATGGGATAGAGTTTACACTGCCATCCCCCAAGATAGGTGTGGAATCTCTACCTGTGGTGGACCCTCCTTGGATGCCTCACTTCAAGACCAATGTGGATGAGGTCACAGTTAACCAGATCCAACATGTTAGTGTCAACAGCTGTATATAGTTTTCTGGTATCTGTTTTTGATATACTCATGTTAAAAACAGTGTATCTTAAGCTTTTGCACTTGTAAATGACTATAAACTGAACCTCTGGTATGTCAGTTCTAACACTATAGCAGAGTGGATGACTTTTTGATCAATACATTTATCTGCTTATGTTTTGGTGAGTAGTCTTCACAGACTTTTCGATGTTATTATATGTCAGTTTTATAACCATAACTAGCTTTGTGTTTACTGATATGTATATATATCATATTGGATTAGATTTTTTATGATTTGCATTTTGTGGTAGGCCTTGACACTTTTTACGAATTGATTGCGGAATCTTATTGCACAGTGAAAAGGTCAATGTTTAATGTTGTAGCTGAATATAGAGCACAAGGACAAGCTTTATGGCTCACATTTAATGATGTAATGAAGGCTTGGGGAATATATGATTCACTATAGCATTTATAGGTGGTAAAACTAATGCAAATATGTAGAAACTCCTCTTGAACCCCATCCATTTTTTATACTCTGTAAGAATGGCATTTCTATTGGCAAGCCTCCTTTTATTTACATATGAAATTAGATTAACCATATCATTTCATGGAATTATCCCCAGGATAGGGGACAAAGAATACTACCTATGTGTCTCTTGCATGTTATAAAAGGTGGCTAAGAGGGGCAAGAGTGGTGGCTGGAAATCTTTCCCTCTTGCATTACTACTTTCCAAGAGAGGGAACAGAAAAAGGGAGCCAGGCAAGGATTTTTCCTTTTAGCCTCTATTGTGTATTCCTGATGCTACCTTGATATCAAGAGATACAAATTAGTATGAAAGAGAAAAATTCTGGTATGTGAAAGTCTTTCGCTTAAGATGCTAAACCACATTTTTAATATATGTATCTTACATATACCACAGAGGTGTTTAATGTTGGAAATTTCTGAGACTCTGGTCAGTAATGATGTTTCTGCATATTTGCACATTCATTATTACTATGATTTCTTTTACATCAGCTATTAATGCTCATGAAAGTTCCAGATCCAAATTATTTGGGTCCTGATATGAGGATGGGTATTTTTGTAATTGTTAATGTTGTGCTCCTCATATAAATTGGAGATTAGGTATCTAATTTTGTCTAATCTTTCCTCCACCTCAGAGGTCTGTTGTAACAGCAACAAGGACTAGGAGGAAGCTACAGGCAGAAATGGTTCGTTCTGCCCTTGAAGCTGAAGAAAAAAAGCGTCGCATGGAGAGAGAGAACTTCCTGCTTACCACTGTCCCTGTCACTATTCAGGCAGCATATGAGCCAGCACTTCATCATGTATCAGCTGATGACCACGAAGAGGGTAAAAGCTATCATCCCTCAAGTATTGTAGTATTTGTCCATTTTGCATGAGTCAGTTTCAAAAATAAGTAAATTCCAGAAAACTTTTCGTAAAAAAAAAACGTGGTAATTTAACACTGATCAATGAAATTTAAGGTAAGTTACTTATGAAAACATAGTTATTATGAAATTGTTTTGGTTAAATAGTTGTAGAAGTGAAGCATTGCCAAGGCCATACTAGTAGCAATGGTTGTGTGTTAGGGGTACATCTACTTGTAGTGGTTACTCATGGAAGCAGTATCTGTAAATTAGAGTTCATTTTCCATTGATGTTTCTACTCACTTTCACTTGTGTTGATAACCCTTAGTGTGCTTTTCATGTAGGCTACATGGATTCTGTTAATGGTCTCTTTTGTAATACCTGGGAATAAGGGAGGAAGAATACTACCCGTTATTTTACCTCTTGTAATTACCTACATGTTCTATGTGGAGACGGAGTATTACACTCATGGGGCCCAACCTCTTGAACATTCTCTTCTGTCATACGACTTCTTAAATTTAAGTAAGCTGTCTGCATAGAAGGTGATTAAGGGGGTTGGAAGTGGGAGAACAGATATCCTCCCCTTTTGTATAATCACCTCATGAAAGTAGGAATGAGGAAGAATCCATTTGAGAATTTTTCTGCAAAGGCTCAGTTATCTTCCTGACATTATCTTGCTTAGGTGGGACACACTGAGAAGGTATTGAAAAAAATCTGGAAAAGAGTTTATAATTTTGTATTTTTTTTTAGATAACTTTTAAAGTAAGCACCTGTGATATTACCTTGTGACAAACATACTCGATGTTCGGGAGTGGCAGATTGAAAGATGCCGCTGTAATTATAGATGACTTGAGCCTTTCCATAAGAAGAGCCACTCTCAGCCAACCAGCATAGAGAGAGGTCAGAACTTGCAACATGCAGCTTCAATGACCTGACCTTCCTGTCTCTTACATACCCGGGTATCACCGCAGGAAGGCAGTCAGGCAGTTGACTCGTTCTGGACAACAAGTGTACCACTCCAGTACCAGAAGTCTTGGGATGTGATGACACCAGACTCAAGTTGCCGTTTGGGTGCCTCCAAACATCAGTAGAAGTCCCAGCGTGACTCCTGACATTTCATTTTCCTGACAGGTTTCATTGTGGTGTCTCATATCTGACATCCACCTTTGGCAGGACTCGTGGGATATTGCTTCCGGCCATCACGAACAGCAGCTATAACAACAAGAGACCTACAAACCTATGATCTGACCCTTTCCATAAGAAGAGTTGCTCTCAGTCCATCAGCATGGAGAGAGGTCAGATCTTGTGACATTCGACTTTGATGACCTGACCTTCCCGCAGTGGTACCTGGGTATGTAAGAGGCAGGAAGGCCAGATTGTCGAAGTTGAATGTCGCAAGCTCTGACCTCTCTCCATGCTGGTGGACTGAGAGCAGCTCTTCTTATGGAAAGGGTCAGGTCATCTATAGTTACATCAGCATCTTTTGATCTGCCACTGCCGAACATCGAGCATGAATGTCACAGGGCAATATCACAGGTGCAGCTGTAGGTTGGGCTACCAAACTCATTTCTCTGGGGATTATTAGGTCAGGTGAGGTCACCTGCTGTAACCTGCCACCAAGTCAGGACATCATCAGTAAGGTAGCACTTTGTGGAGCAACAGTGGGTCGTTACATATTTATGTCTGTTGAGGGTTTTTTGATATCTTCAATTATGTGACCATCATCTACATTTGAAAATTCTTGTCACCTGCATAAAAGTATCATCCTTCATATTGTGATATTGGTTACTTTGTAAGGAGAATGAGGACATTTTTGAGGCGAACCTTGAGAAACTCATTTCAGCAAAATCAGAGGCTTGTGTTCAAGTAGTTAGCATAAATCATGAAACATCAACATTTCATTGGAAGGTCTGACTTATATTTTCATTAATTCTAACGAAGATGTATGTTACAATATGAAAATTTACAGGTGAGGAGGCAGAAGCTGAGCTAGGTAGGAGTGGGTCCCACCATGTGTCTGTAGCACAGCAGTTGTTCCCCTCCTGCTTGTGTTCTGCAGTTCTAACCATCATACATTTACTGGATGACCCTGCTGTTACTCCAGATGGTATTGCTGTCTATGAAGCAGCTCAACAGGTTTGTGTTTTTTCATATTTTTGTGTTTTCATGTTCATATTAACCTTGTTTACTTGAAGCCATTAACATACTGAGGTAAACATATTTACTTCATTAAGTTGATTGCCTCATTTACCCATAAATACTCTATTACAGAAGATAAAGGGTTCTTCTTTTCCTTGACAATTTACACTTCAAGAGCACTTGGTGATTTGTCGTGTGCTTAGATTCCTACCATCCTTAAGGCAGGACTGCTTTTTATATTTCTTTTAAATTCATTTTCTTTTTTTGATGTTTCTCTACTTTTTTGTAATTTTTGTTCTTGCTTATGCATCTGTCATTCTTTTTATTATGTTTTTCATTGTGGATATGATTACTGCTTCTTTAATATGACTGTAAAACCAGCATAAAAATTCCTCTACAATGGTTTTTGATGTTTGCTAAGGTGTGTCATACTTTGAGATGTAGCAACTTTGTATAACCAAAGTTTTTGAGGAAGATTATTTTCTTAGGCTGCTGTGACTTGGGGAAAACATATTGATGATATATACTGTGAAATATTCAGCAGTCTATTATAATGGGTATCCTAATGACAGAGGTGTTATGACCATGCAGAACTTTAATGAACTTAAGATGAACAATTAGATATTAGTATCGTCAAAAAGTATTTAATAATACCAAGTGGTAATGACATACACAGTGCTTGATAATTTCAGTTTTCTTTTCATTTCGTAGTTTGTATGTATCACTTTACATGATTATAACTGTTAGGAGTTCCATTTGCTTATGGCTCTAACTAACATTTTGCTTTATTCCTGCTTAGGTGATTTGGTCTTGCTTAGTAGAGGACTCGGCTTTGTTCCTGAGGTTTTTCTTGGAGAAGCTAACTCGGGAACGCCAAGATGTCATGGTTCGGCTTCTCCGTCGCTTGGTTCGCTTCATACCTCGGTTGCCTTCTCAGGTATTATTTCTTCTTATGCATTGTCTTAAGCATTGAAGAGATCAGCTTTTTTTTTGTTCTTTAATCACAATGGACTTTCACCAAGTTGTCTATAGGGAGACCACATAGAAATTGGACAGATATGCACTAATTAATAAACCAGTATCTAAGCAAAATTAAGGGTTATATCCTTAATTTTGCATTGAGAAATCCATGATTTATAGATATCCTTAAGGTAGTATTAGAAGTAAGGACAGTGCCTAATAGAACTGTAAATAGCTACATAGTAAACAAATATCTGAGTTACACTCAGTAGGAAGAAATAATAGATTTTTTTTTCATTCTGAAAATCATTAACGTGAGTAGAATAACCTCTAAATACACTGGGAACATTTGAGCAAAGAACTCATATGATCTTCCTCTCTTGTATTATCTATCCCTTTCTAAAAGTAGGAACAGAGCAAGGAGTCAAGTAAGGGCTTTTCCTCATGGACTCAGACTTGGGTGTCTGAATGTGCGTCTTTGTAACTAGGGTGAAAAGAAGTGAGATAAGTACTTTGATGAGAGAAACTTAGATGATCTGGCTTTCAATGAAACAGTTGAAAGATAAAGAGACTTCAAAGGTTAAAGTCCAGGGTTAGTGAAAGGACAAAAGGAAAGGGTGTGGTATCTCTGTTGAGGAATGAGCTGTTGGGACTGTTGCAGAGGGTGCAAGGAAGGGAGTTCAAGGTTGATGTGGGTTAGATTGGTTATGGACGGGTTGGTGAGGGAAGTAAATGAGAGGGTCTTAGAGCAAGGGGCTGCTGGACATTATGCTGAGGGTAGGGGTGGAGGGGTATAGGAGATGAATCATTTGTTTGCAGATGACATGACCGTGGTTTTCCTTTTAGCCTTTCTTGAAAGCAGCCATGACATAATGTTAATTGGGTGACAAGATTATACAGTAGCAATGACACTGACATTGAAAATTATACTTTATGTACCAATAATTTTGCTTGTTAGAAATCTTCATAACATCTGATAACTTGAAATCTACAACACTGTTGACTCTGGAAATGTCTTTATTTCTGTGAACTTCCACAAATCTACAAGCTGGCTAATAATCTTTATATTACAGGCAGCCTTTGCCCTTTATAACTACATGGTTGGGTATGTCATGTTTTATGTACGAAGTCCCCAAGAGGCTTCACAGGACCACATTGCATCTGCTTTGTCAATACTATGGACGGTGAGTTTATAACTTTTTGGGCCTCTTATATATATCCTGTGACAGTTAATCCCTTCCATTGTTGTTTTGAGAAGTTGTTTTTAATATTAAAAAATGTTGCTTAATGTTACAAGGAGTGAGTTTTGTTCATTTGAGAGAGGGTTACATTCCTTCTTTGCGCAAAATTTTAAAGAATAATTTGGACCAGTTTTGAATAGTGCCATGTTAACTAGATACAAAATGAACCCTTAAATATGAAGATGTCTCAGAATGTCTTTCAGAATATGCTGCTGTGATTTAACTCACTGCAAGTGATGTTTCTTTGTTTAAGTTTTCTCTGTAATGTTAATGTTAGCATGATTTGAGCTATAGTCCCAGTCTATTAAGTTTCATCTTATTTTGCATTTTCTCATGCAAACCGATTATATTTAGCACAAACATATTGTAGGTGTCACTTTTTTTTTTTCCTTCTTCTGTTGAAGGCTCCAGTCACGGACAAAAGTCCACATCAAGGCCGGGCCTTAATTGAAATATAGAAAGGATTATGAAACGGAAAAAGAAAAGACAAGGGACAGTATTTGCACATTTTTGAGAAAGTACAAGTCCTGTCTTTTGACATGTG
>JAUTYZ010151652.1:0-11050 GCA_032273725.1 Panulirus interruptus
ATTGCTTATCAGTTGCATATAAATTCAGAGTCAGGAATGAAGGTGATGCCAAACAACCACAGATTGTCCACATGGGCAGCTGAGGTTGACACACCTCAGCTTTCTGATGGTTCAGTGTTACACAAACTTTGTTTCATGCACAAAATTATTAAAAATATTGTATGAATTACCTTCAGGCTATGTGTATGAGGTGTATTTCAAACATAAATGGATTTGAATAATATTTTTGATAAATTTCATAGGAATTTTGGATTTTGTTAAATAGCAATGCAATATGGGAAGCTATTGGGGACAGTGATGGGTTTCTAGAAACAGAGTTGGGCAAGATATCTTAAGGGATGAAGGAAGGAATTCATGAGTAGTTAGGGTTTACATTAATGTGATAAATCTGTTCTGTCCCAGTTATTGTAAGTTTCTAGATAGAGGGTATGGAATCTTATAGGATGAAGGAAGGACATTATGAGCGTTTGGGGTTAACACTGGTGTGATACAGCTGTTCTGTCCCAGTTATTGCGTGATGACTCAGCATGTTAGATTTTATGAGTAATCTTATGAGGAAGCATAGATATTAGAGTGATACTGAAAAAAGGCAGAAGGGAGAATAAAGTGGGGCTGTTGCATTCACTTTTTATTGTGTTTTAGGTGAGATAGCAGAGAATATTCAAGACTTTTTGATGGAATTTGGTAGTTGTGAGTTTGAGTGGAAGGTAGAAGAGAATACTGAAAAGGCAAGGTGATGATGGTATACAAAGGGATCCTAACTAAGAAATTTGCATAAATGGCGAGAGTTTGAAACAGGCCTTGTAATTTCAGACACATAGGGATTGTTCTCAGGAGGAGTGGATGTTGAGATCAAAGAGGGCTTTGAAAAGTAGGCAAATCACTGGCACCTTCAAGGTTGTAAGAAATAAAGATGTGAAATTGCAGGTGTGGCAAATTTTGTTGAAAAGCATAACATTACTTGCCTTGATGTATGGGTGAAACATGGGCATGCTGTGTTAAGACATTGTGCAATAAATTGAAGCAAATGGGGAAGTCGTAACAAGCAAAGAAGAGGTAAAGAGATGGAGTGATTATTTTGAAGGTGTATTGAATGCATTAGCTAAAAGGATGGCAGATGTGGGTTGTTTGGTGAAAAGAGAAGTGATGAAAGTCTTGCACAAGTTGAAGTATGGCAAAGCAGTTGGAGTGGAGGGGATGGGACTGCAGTTGAATTTTTAAAGAAAGGGGTAACACTTGTTGATTAGTTAATTAGGATTTTCATATTATTTATGGCTGAAAGTGAGGTGCCTGAGAACTGGCAGAGTGTCTGTATAGTGCCATTACCAAAAGACAAAGGGGGCAAAAGTGAATGCTCGAATTCCTAAGATGTAAATCTGTTGTGTCTACCTGGTAAGTTGTATGGGACAGTGGTGATTGTGAGGGTGGTGGCATGCCCAGAGCATCAGACTGGGGATGAGCAATGTGGTTTTAGCAGTGAGAAAGGATGTGTGGCTCATGTGCCTTGATTTGAAAAATTTGTCTGAGTACTTCGAGAGAGAGAGAGAGAGTGGTTTGTTCATGGCATTTATGGATCTGGAAAAAGCATATATTATGGGTGATAGCCATTCTCTGTGGAGTGTGCTACAAATATATGGTGTGAGAGGAAAGCTGCTAGAAGCAGTGAGGAGTTTTTTATCGAGAAAGTAAGGTGGGTGTGTTTGAGTAGGAAAGGAAAGTGAAGGGCCCCAGGTGCAGGTAGGTCTCTGTCAAGGGTATGCAATGTCACCATGGTTGTTAATTTGTTTATGGATGGAGCAGTGAGGAAGGTAAATGTGAGGATCTAGGGGAGAGGGGTGAGTCCACAGTGTGCTTGGGTTAGGGATAGGGGTTGAGTGGGAGGTGAGTCAGTCGCGCTTTGCAAATGATGCAGCTCTGGTGTTGGACTTGAGTGAGAACTTACAGAAGCTGGTGACTGATATTGGAAAAGTGTGTGGAAGGAGTTACTGTAAATAATAGTAAGATCATGAATGTGAATTTAAATGGAAGGAAGTTGATGGAAGTTGAGTGTTTTAGATACTTTAGAGTGAACATAGCAGAGGACACAACAATGGGAGATGAATTGAACCAATAGGTTGGTGAGGGAGCAAACATCTTAGGTGCATTGAGGAGGGCATGAGGGCTAATATGGGTACTTTTGATATGATGTGATTGTCCTGACAGTGCTGTATGGGACAAGTCTTAGGCCCTAAATGTAAAAGAATGGAAAGAGTGGATTCGTTTGAAATGAAATGGTTGAGGCCAATATGTGCTAAGAGGAGGGTTAATCATGTAAAGAACGACAATTTAAGAGCGGTGTGGTAGTATGATTGAGAGTGCTGAAGAGTGTGTGCCGAAATGGTTTGGACATATGGAGAGGATGAGTTAAGAGAGACTGACCAAGATATATGTGTCAGAACTGGAGGGAGCAAGGAGCAGGGGGAGACTGAAGGATAGAGTGAAAGAGGCTTACGAGTTAGCAGGGTCTGAACATGCAGGAGGATGAGAGGTATGCATGGGATAGAAGGCACTGGTGTGATGTGGAATACAGGGGGCTGAACCAGGGAATATGAAGTGGTCAGGATAAACCAAATAAAGGTTGGTTTGGGAGCATTATACGTGACAACTAGAGAGAGGATGTAAACAAATAAGGCCATTCTTCTGTTGTTCCTGGCACTACACATGAAATAGCAGATTATGAAAAAATTATAAAGTTACAGTATATATGAATGGGATGCTGAATGATAAGAGGGGAAAGAATGAGAGATTAGGATGTTAGATTGAGGTATGAAAGAGAGAAATGGATGAATGTGTAGGTGAAGAATGAAGTGTTAAGCTTTGTTTTGCTTAACAGATAAGAATGGATGTGAGGAAGATAACTGAAAGAATGTGTAAGATTAAGGTGAAAGGGAAAAAGAGACTAAGAGTGTGTGAAAGGACAGAATAAGCGAGTGCTGATGAGGGATGTATTTATGGAGAAGGTGTAAGATGTCAGTTATATAACGATAAGAATGCATAGAGGGGACTATACGGAGTTCACCTTACTGGATAATGGGACATGTTGTATTAGCTATAGATGAACAAAAAGGTGCAGATTCCATTAGTAGCAATTTGTCTGAGAGACGACTAATTTTTTTGGGGGGGCTTTATTTGTTTTGTTCATAAATAATTCTCAATATTTCATGGCATTGTTACATATTCTACACACTGACAGGGTAACAAATGTATTTAGTGTGCATTTACAATGCCACTTAACATTCCAACAAATGGACAAATAATAAATAAATCATGCCACTGAAGTAACCAAACGAATTAATCTTTGGAAATGTTTGTGGGATGTTTCTTACAACAGTAGAGGTAAATTTAGTATTATAAAGCTTCAGGTTTTAAGTTATGAATACACTTTGTTAAATTAGATTGATATATTATTTGTAAATGAATTGTGCATAGTCTATATTTCTTGCTCCATTTGTTTCAGAGGTTGTTCGCAAAATTTCAGACTACTCGTGGCGTCTGCAAGGTTTAAGTGAGAGTATGGGTGGGGAGCGAGGATCTTTGGCTTCCCAAGGCTCCAGCACTAGCTCCCAGGCTGCTCTCATCTCTGCAGCCCTCTCTCACCATCCTCTCTCTAACACCTCACTTACACCCACCACTAATGCCACCACCCAGGTACCTAACAACAACCCACAACCTCCTGTTATTAAGGTAGTCAATGATCCTTCTATTGGGATAGCATGTGATGCTACTAATGAAGCTAAGCATGGCATGATGCAGCAGAACTCACTCCCTTGGCTTGAGTATAATGCCATTTCACCTCACAGCACTTTAGGCTCAACTTCATCCTCTGGCAGCTCAGGCTATGGCAGTTTAACTCGCTCATCTCATACAAGTAATCCAGGTGATACTGAAGATGCAGCCTTAAGGCCAGTAGAAGAAATTTGCCCAATTGAATCCAATAAAGGTGCCACAAAACTTTGCACTGCATCTCAACAGTCATCACCTTCTAACTCAAAAAAGAAAAAGCCAAGTAAAGGCTCTGGCTTCCTGTTTGGTTTGACCTCTTCTTCCTCATCTCCCTCCCTTTTCCCTTCTTTGACTGGGGCTGCCACTGAACTAACCCCTACTCGCAAGATTGGCCAGACAACCATTTACCCTGAGAGCCCCCGTCCCCCACCTCACAGTGCTCACCCCTCTTCACAATCTCAGTTAACTGTTCCAAGCACCACAGTAACCTCCCACCCTAGTACACCTCACCTGGGGCGCCATAAAGATTCTCTTCTTCACCATATCCTACCGAGTCGTCTGTACCACTCCCCTCGCCCCCTTCGCCGAGGATCCTCTGCCGAAAATGTGACTCAACAGCTCATCACCTCTGTCTCCCCTTCCACCTTTGATACTCAGAAGGTCGTGAATAATGGTACTTTGAAGAGAGCCAGAACCAGCAGGGATCAGGTAGAGGTGCTGTTTTGCACTCCCATATTTAGGGCATTCATATATTTTGTTTGATAATTTTCAACTTTTAAGAGCAAGTGTAATGCTGTAAAGATTTCTTTGCCAGTGAATTGTAGCCATTATCCTTTTAGATCATATATATTATATACATCATGCCATTTGCTTTGTGTTGCATTTGCCAGATTATTTAATAGCATATGATACTTCTGAAATAATTTTGATTATTTTGTAATATTGTTTTACTAAGAAAAATCATGACCAGTAATTTTTATATCAGATTATTTATTAAATTTTTGCCACCAGCTACTGAGTAACACTACCCTTAGACAAAACGAATGTAAAGTGCATACACACACACACACACATATATCTAGATATCGTAGAGGCCGCTCAGTTAGAGGAAAGGACTAAAGTACATATAAGATTTATTGACAATTGTGGTCATCGAGGTGCAGAGGGAGCAGTTTCAGCAGCTGTTCAGTTTGAGGAAAGGACTAAAACACACAGAATTTGTTGACAGTAGTGGGCAAAGAGGTGCAGAAGGAGCATTTTTGGCCTAGTCAAGAGATACAGAGCACAAAGATTGATGTAGAGGTACATAGATCTAGGTTCATACAAACAGAGGTAAACATGATATGAAGTTAAGCTGTATAAAGAATGATATACAATGTTTATGGTCTGGTTGATGAAAGGTTTAGAAAAGTACAAAGCATACAGGATCAATGCTTGTTCACTGAATGAGAGATTTTAGAGAAAGTCAGACACTGAGGTTGACATTCATAACTGAAGAATCTTCTTGACAAGTGGATTGCAACAAAATTGGAAAGTCTGGTAAAGCAGGAGATTGACAGATGTAAATCAGATTATTTTTGGTTTGGAAGATCATACACCAGAAAAGGAAAAGAGGGTAAAGACAAAGGAAATGCCTATTAAATATTACTGTTGGTTATAGAATTGCCAGATGCAATTTTGGAAATAAAGGAAGGAGAAGAATTGGTAGTTATAATCAAAACATGTAGGGGTGATCAGCTATGGTTACGTTTAACTTGGATTCATCTTGCTGGGAGGTACTTAAGCAAGCTAAGAAACGAAAACAAGGTAGAATTTAGTGGGGGTATTCATCAAATATGATGAATCAAAGGAAGAGAGGGAGAAAAGCAAAGAATACAGTTAAAAAACAAAAAACTGGAGATGCCACAGTTCCACATTAGGAGAAAAGTTGAGAAGACAAACTATCTACAGCTTTCAACTATATGGATAAGGAAATATGTAGCAAGCTTTCTTTATCTTACATATGGCCTAAACTAGAAAATGCTTCAAAAATTTTGTCAGTGCAACTAAGG
The DNA here is from genome assembly GCA_032273725.1 of Panulirus interruptus. NCBI lineage: Eukaryota > Metazoa > Arthropoda > Malacostraca > Decapoda > Palinuridae > Panulirus > Panulirus interruptus. Next base: position 5,814 of record JAUTYZ010151652.1, read on the forward strand.
GAAGCACAAACAGCTAATAGAGAAGGTCCAGAGGAGGGCAACAAAGATGGTACCTGACTTACAAGAGGTGAGTTACAGGGAAATGCTAGAGGCTTTAAATTTGCCCACATTAGGAAGGAGAGAAGAGTGAGGGGTAATCTGATCACAACCTTCAAGATTTTAAAACAGATTGATGATGTGGACAGTGAACAGTTCTTTGAGAGATGTAGGGATAGTGCAAGCAAAAGACATAACATAAAATTAAGCAAGAAACTTGTTAAAAAAAATGTAAAGACATACTTTTGTATTATGAGAGTGGTGGATGAATGGAATAGAATGACAGATATGGGTAATGCAGACAGCATAAATATATTTAAGAAGCTGTATAATAGCGGAGAATGTTCAATAGATGGGGCCCACAAGTGAAAAACTCCCTCCTCATGCAATACAAATAGGTAGTTATGAATAGGTAATTACAGTTCTACTGTTCCTTGCCACAGTGCTGCCTGTCTCCCTTATCCCCACACACATCGCCACTGCTCCCCCCCCCCACCTTAGTGTTGCCTCCTTTCTCCTTCCTACACACATCACTGCCAATCTCCACCACGCTTCCTTCCTTCTTACACACATTGTTATTGTTCCCCATCACAGTGTCACTTCCCACCCTCCCTCCTCCCTGCACACATTGCTACTGTTTTCTACAACGCTTTCACCTCACTCCCTCCCTTTCCACTCTCATTGCTCCTGTTCCCTGCCACACTGTTACCTCCATCTTTCTTCCCCACACAAATCGCTAGTATTCCTCTCACGCTGTCTCCCTTCCCTCCTCTTCACACATATTATTACCATTCTCCACCACAGTGTCACCTTCTATCCTCTCCATGCATATTGTTACTGCTCCCACCACACTGTCATTGGAAGAGATACTGTTGCATCTTTTTAACCCTTTCATTGCTCATTCTTTCTGATTTGCGTACATAAAAAAAAAGTTTTCCCTACTGAATATCTATACCTCCTGTTATTGAAGAAAATACCCAAAGAATAGTATACTTTCCTTTGTGTTGGTGTGAGAGGATATTGAAATGACAGTGAGACAGGCCCTGATATTGGCATGGATCCCTGTCATTCATGTATGTATATGTGATTATGGGCTCTTTCGAGGTGTGATTTCATTGTACATACCGTAGACACATATACATTTATGTTTTCTTTACAAGGCATGGTTTCACACATCCCATTTATAGTATTTGCATATACTGCATCCACAGAAAACTGTGTACACTCCCCATATATTATTATCAAGGGCGATACATGGCCACGGTTTATTGTGGGTACAAGCATATGATGCTATTAGGGTGAAAGCATTGCGTTGCTAGTAGTGTGAGCACTAGCAACCTGCTTCAGTGTGCCTAAGGCTATCTTTAGGGAAGGATGTTCTTTTTTACTCCTTGCTGCCACTTCATTTTGGGAATTTTGCTTCTGGGCACTGTATTTCTTTCAACTGTTCCTCCAGATGGTTGGCTTTTACTTTTCTAAGTGGGAAAAAGCCTGAATTCTCACCTGGAAGTGAACAATGTGGGTAAATGTGAGATATCTAGGTTCACTGGGCACTCAGAATACATGATCAGACGGCTACTTGCCAGTGCTTGTGGCCTCCCTGACATCATCATTCCACCATAAAATCCTATCCCTGGTTGCTTAACGAAGACTTCTAGATGGTTTTACACGTACAGTTTATAGTATTTACATATACAGCATCCACAAAAACCTTGTACACTACCCATATATTTTCAAAGGTGATACATGGCGAAGGTTTATTGTGGGTACAAGCATATGATGCTCTCAGGGTAAAAGCATCATGTTTCTAATGGTGTGAGCACTAGCAACCCTCCTTAGTGTGGTTCAGACTATCTTTAGGGAAGGATTTTTTTTTTAACTCCTCCTGGCTGCCATTTCACTTTGGGAATTTTGCTTCCTGGCACTGTATTTCTTCCACTTGTGCTGCAAAATGGTTGGCTTTTACTTTTCTAAGGAGGAAAAAGCCTGAATTTTTGCCTGGAAGCAAACAATATGGGTACATGAGAGATTTCTAGGCACACCGGGCACTCAAAATATATGATCAGATGGCTGCTTGCCAGTGCTTGTGGCCTCCCTGACAACATCATTCCACCATAAAAACCTGTCCCTGGTTGCTTAAGGAAGACTCCTAGATCTACTGATAACCTCCTAAGATGAGAGGTATTGAAGTAGCCCTGCACTTCAGCCACCAAACTCAAGGAAAGCCATCCAAAACTTCTAGGAAATGTCTCTCAAAGAACCATTCACCATCATATGCAAAATGACCTTCACATTCCCTCCCACAAGCCAGCAGGCAAGTCCCTGTTTATGAAGGAAATTAAAAGCAAACAACTCACACTTGCAAAGAAATACAAGGAGTGGCCTGGGAACTCCCCAGACCTTAACCCAATTGAGAACTGCTGGAACCAGATAAAAATCAAGTTTGCTTCCTGCAATACCTCTTCAGTGCCTTACCTCATTTAGGAGATCATGACCCTAAGTACTGGAAACATGGACCTAGGATACTTCAGAAACCTTGCAGTTGCATGCCCAGACATCTACAGATGGTAAGCAAGGCCAAAGGAGAGATGACACAGTACTAAAATGTAAGGGCAGACATGGTTTTTTGTGGACACTGTATTTTATGTATTATACATTTTTTTTTTCTATCTTTCATACTTGTTCACCATTTCTCATGTCAGCAAGGTAGTGCTAGGAACAGATAAAGAAAAGCCTCTTTTGCTTACATCCATTCTATGGCTATCATGTGTAAAGCACAGAAACCACTGCCCCATCTACAATCAGACCCCACAGACTTAACTACACCCTTGTTTGATTTTCTCCAGTTGCTTCATATGCCCTGGTTCAGTCCATTGATAGCACATTGCCACCTTTATACCCTATCACTCCAATTCACTCTATCCTGTAAACACCCACCCTATTGCATGTTCAGGCCCTTAGCACTCAAAATCTTTTTCACACCATCTTTCCATCTTCATTTTGGTTTCCTCTTTCTCCTTGTCCCCTCCACTTCTGACACATATATTCTATTTTTCAACCTCTTCCCATATGTTCAAAGCATTTCAGCACAACCTCTTTAGCTCTCTCAACCACACATTTCATATTACATCTCTCTCTTATCCTTTTATTGCTAACTTGATCAAGCCACCTCACACCACATATTGTCTTCAAAAATTTCATATCTAACACATCCATCCTCCTTCACACACCCTCATCTATGGTCCATGCCTCACATCCATACAACATCTTTAAGACTATTATACCTTCAATCATACCTATTATTGCCCTCCCAGACAACAATGTCTCTTTCCACACATTTCTCAATGCCCCAAGAACCTTCACCCCCTCACCCATCCTGTGACTCACTTCCGTTTCCATTGTTCTGTTCGCTGCAGTGTCCACTCCCAGGTAGTTAGATTACTTCACTTCCTCCAAATCTTCTCCTTTCAGACTCACACTCCAACTAACCTGTCCCTTTCCCCTGCTAAACCTTATAACCTTGGTTTTATTCACATTTACTCTCAACTTCCTCCTTTCACACTTCCCAAACTCAGTTGCCAACTTCTGCAGTTTCTCACTCGAATCTGCCGACAAACAAAACTTGATTCACTTTCTAGGTCCTCTCATCCCCTATGGACTGCATACTTGCCCCTCTCTCTAAGACCCTTGCTAGGGTGAAAACTTGACTGTTTACCTTGGGGGATCAAGAAGATTTGTCAGACATGAGTGATTTCATTGAAAACCATGCTGAGAATCATTTAGTAAGTGGTGGTCCTCTCAGTAGTTTACAATTCTGTCTCAGATGAAGGTTTCCTTAAGTTTTCCAACTACAGACATTAAGCTAATTGGAAGGTAATTTCCAGGCACTGACTTATTACCTTTTTTGAATATTGGTGTTACATTGGCAAACTTCCGTTCATTTCGAATTTTTCCCATAGCTAGTGACTTACTGAAAAGGGCAGTCAAGGGCTTAACTAGCTCATTTTTTGCCTCTTTCATTGTCCTTGGTTGACACTTATCAGGTCCTGCCATTATATTTATTTTCATTCCATTTATTGTTGATAGTATGTTTTCAGCTTTTATAACAGTTTCTTATAAAACATTCTCCTCTCTTATCATTGCAACTGGATTCAGGACATGGATTGTGTCTTTGATTGTAAATACAGATGCAAAATATCTTTCAAGATTTTTGCCATGGCTTCATTCAGGTATAGTCTGTCCTTCATAAACATACCAGACTGCATGTAAAAATGCTGCCATTAGTTTATGAACTCACCTCCCTCCTGAAAACAGAGGTTCACTGATTTATTACTTAGATTGAATGCCTTACTAAATAAGGTACTCCCAATGCCGATCTTGGGAAGAACTCCTGAAATCATAATGTTACTAGTTTTATCTTGGAAACATCAAATAAGCTGGCAATATTTCTCTGACAGCTCCCTCGTTCTCTACTTTACTACATCGTTAGTACCTAAATGATAAGTAACAAGTGTATTATCATTAGTGCCAGCACAAACCTCCTCTACAGTTTCGGCATCATGATTTACCTGGCACCAGAAAAACAAAGAAGATTATCTGGCGTGAATGTTTTCTGACGCAGAATTCCTCCAGCAGTCCTTGGATCATAGAGTCACTGACGAGCTTTACTTTGTTTTCATTGTCTTCAATATCATCCAAGGCCTGAAACCAAATTTTTGTAATTATTGGCATCAAAGGTAAATGTTTATTGGGTTTCACACCTTGCTGCCCTACCAGGAAGGGTCGGATTTCCTGGGTGAGAAAAGAAGGATTACTTTGGGGTGTCTCAACACCCACAGCACTGCTTCATGATAATGATGGCTCACTGCCTAATTCTCTCAGAAAGCTGAATTCAGTGATGTCCTGAAGGACATCTATCCTGTATGTTAGAAGAGTTGTTTTATCAACCAGTTTTTCCTTCAGGGTCCATCTATCCATGCAAAACCTACAAGTCAAAGGCATCACAAGATTATTGCAAAATTGTATTTCAAACATCTCACTGCACACAGAACACTGTTGACCTGCTGGCATGCTGAACTAGCAAAGAGGAATTTTACATTATCAAAAATATAGCTTAGTAAAAGAACTGAAAAATGGTCACTGAGCTTTTGACCTGATGAGTACTGAACAAATTTCTTATGCTTCAGGAACCTGGGTTTCCT